>JACGTP010000025.1:1264226-1493305 GCA_023678845.1 Mischocyttarus mexicanus | reverse complement strand
TTATATGAAAATTGAATTGAAAATATTTAATAATTGTATCAGAGAGGATAAATGCTATTACAGGGAGTAACATGAATCTCTGTTTGTCAAAACGTTTAAGAAAATTTTCTTGATGGTTTTATTCGATTACATTAAAAGTTAGTTCAAATAAAAATTTAATTCATTATTTTTTTGTTTTTTTAAATTCTACTAAAATGATCTATTTTTCTTCTTGCAATTACATAATCCGAGTTTCCTTTTATCGCAACAAAGATGTTATTGTAATGAATGATAAATAATGATATATCTATGAAAAAGTATATTTTTTTGTTTATTAGACACAAAGAACTGTGGAATATTATGGGGGGCTTGAAAATAAACTTGTATTTACTTGTAATAGTGAACAATTGATGTATATGTTATATGTATATAATGAGCAGGTTACGTTACAGCGCATCTGATAGAACTATTTGCATTCATTTTTTTTTTTCCGTAGCTATTTCAAAACATGAACAGTGATATTCTTAATTCGCAGTATACAGAAGTTCGTGTAAACGTAAATTACTTGCTTCTCTCTCTCTCACACTCTCTCAACGTAATTATAATTATATTAGATATATAGATTAGATTCATATCACTTTGAGCTTACGCATCGAAGAGAAAGTTATTTATTTCCCATTATTTTTCCCATTATTTATTTCGCCATTTGAACTAGAGTCTCTTTCTCTCTAACTGCTCTAGTACGCCTAGATATTAATAGATTTTATTATTATTATTATTATTATTATTATTATTATTATTATTATTAATATTATTAATTATTATTTTTTTTATTTTATTATTATTATTATTATGTTTTTTTTTGTTTGGTAATTTTTACTAGCAACAAAAATGTATAAATGTAAAATATAACATAATGGACGATCAAGAAGATATGTAAGAAGATCATATAATTTTAATCATGTGTGTTGTGTGTGTGGTAATACATTTAAAAACTTTAAAATATATCGTACGTAGGTATTATTTTAAAACTTATCGATCGTTTATTACAATATAATAAAGTGTGATTGCACTTTTCTAATATTCAAATTGATCTGTTAAAAATTATTAGATTGAGTATATTTCATTATGGGACATAACGTGTTTCTCAAAAAAGTTTTTTCAGTAAAATTTTTTTTCATTTTTCTTTTTCCCTTTTTTTTTTTCTTCTTTTTTTTTTGGTTTTAGATATACACTGCGCTAAAAAATATATGTTAACATGAGATACTTAAATATTACTTGCTACTAAAATTACGATGTCCTTTCGTAAGAAAGGTTTCTATAAAGGTGGCTCAGTCAAGTATCATTGAATGTAAGGAAAAAATGATTTAAGTCAATAATGCTTATTATTATTATTATTATTATTATTATTATTATTTTTTATTTAGAGAAAGCAGATAGAAAATGAAAAGGTAAAAAAAGAAAAGAACGATGGAGAAAATGTAATATAGTATCGATATCTATAATTAACAAAGATAATATATCTGGCATGCGCTAAGCGTAACCTGGTAGAGATCCCTGCAACGTTTGAAAATGATTTGAAATGATGTAGAGAGATGTATTATTTGAAATTTGTACGAAATTCGCTGAATATAAGGCGCTTTCATAAATGATGACACTCACGTATTACAACACCTTTATAAAATTCCTTTCTCTATCGGAACAAATATTATCCTTCTCGTAAATCAATACAACGTTTCAGTTGTTTTTTTTTTTTATTCATATAAGTTTTTAATCGAGTTTATAGACACACTCACAAAATATCTTGCTATATTATTTTATCGAGTGAGTAATGGTTATTTTTATATATATATGTATGTATATATATATATATATTTTTTTTTTTAATGTATATCGTTTAGATGCAACTTACATTAAATAACTATCACTGCACTTACTTCCATAACATGTAATCTTTTTTCATAATAATCAATGTGTTTATTTTTTTTGTTCCTTTTTTTTTCTCTGTATTTTCTTTTTTCTCAATTTTTCTCTTTTCCTTTTAGTTGCATACAACACAACAGACACACACACACACACTCAACATATCTTTCACGCGCACTTTTCTCGCATACTTTTAGTTAGTTGATAAAAATTAAATATCTCTGAAACTTATGTTAATCCAACGCTAGTGAGTACGTTAAGTATAAATGATACTAGCCTTCTCTTTTAACATGTTGTATTTAATTGCAATCCTTGCATTTTAAATAAAGGTCAATAATTTATGTATTATTCGGTAACAGTTATAAGGAACGGTTCACTTTTTAACTTCTGTTTATTTATTTCTATAATTATATTCAGTGTATTTTTTTTTTCTTTTCTTTCTTTATGCAATAGAATTACTTTAATAAGATTTACTATATTGCATAACGGTAGTTTGTGCCATTTGTTTTTGTATTTTATAAAAGCTTCGTTTTCGCGGAGCTTCATCTCGTAAACAATAGATTATATAAAAAAAAAAGAAGAAAATGATACAATATAGATTCGAATACTAAATATTATATTATTTATTACTTTTTTTTTTATCTCCAAAGCGTAACTACACGCAGAGAGAGATATACGTTTTTTTTTTTGTTAATTAAGGATTCAATACCAATTAGACTCTACTTTTCTTGGCAAGGATAGCAGCACGGTAGAGATTTTGGCTACCATCGTAAATGAAACTGCAAATTTAGTACCTTGGGAAGACAGTAAATTATTGGAACCGTGATTGTATTATAACAAACAATTTTTCTCTTTTCATACACTCCGATAAAATGTATAATAAATATCGACAAGTTATTCATGTGTGATTTCGGAACGAATATAAATATGAAAGTTATCTTATTACAATACGTATATATATATGTATATATACGTATATGTATTTATGTATATATGTATGTATGTATGTATGCACGTATGTATGTATGTATGTGTGTATGAGTCAATAAAATTTGAGTCGGCTAAATTTTCATTTTAGGCCCCACCCAGTTCTCTGCGCCTTATTGATGCAGTTAATATTATTTAGAATTTCATTTTAATGAGAGACACACTCACCATCTCGTTCTTTGTGAAAATATGGCCCCTATGTTACAGGCTCTTAATGTGAACATTTAGAAAAAAAAAAAAACAATTAGTTTTTTTCTCTCAGAGTCTGCAACAGGCGTCGTTGAATTCCATGCCATTTACATTTATTAATAGGCCTGCCAATAATCTAAATCATCATTAGTCATTCGGTATATTCGAATATATGAATTTTGTTTGTTTGTTTTTTTTTTTTTCTTAAACAGACATATATCCGAACGACTTACGCAAGCAATCGAAACATCGCGTTGTACAATTTGGGCGATCGACGAATATTTTTTTATTTTTTATTTTTTTTTTGAATAACGTATCACGTATCTCCTTCTCCTCTCTCTCTCTCTCTCTCTCTCTCTCTCTCTCTCCCTCTTTCTCTCAGAATATATAAAAGTATTCTTAAAACTCAATCGTAGTTGTCTGTCAGGCACCATAATTCCCGAATATTATTCAAAAAGCTCTCTTTCTCTCTCTCTCTCTCTCTCTCTTTAGGATTATACATTCCCACATTCGTAAAGTATAACGCTGGAATTGTATTACAAATAAGGATATACATATATGAATATATATATATATATATATACATATATGTATATATAGTATCTTCGTTTGTATATATTTATGCTTGTGTGTATTTGGTAATCATTTATATACTTCTTTTATAGTATTTTTCTTTATATATATGTGTATATGTGTGTATGTGTGTATGTGTGTATGTGTATGTGTGTGTGTTTGTTATATTACAAATAAACGCTAGACACTTCAGTATGTTTCGCGTTGTCGCGAATCGAACACGGAAATTTGAATATTGACAGTCCTAGATCGGTTGATATACTTGTTTTTTAAAATCTACAAGCAAAAATTTATAGTCTCAGCGTAAATATTTTTTTCTTCTCCTTCATCTTCTTCTTCTTCTTCTTCTTTTCTTCTTCATCATCATCATCATCATCATCATCATCATCATCTTCTTAATTTTTTTTTTTTTGTTATCGTTGAAAGGCATTGTGGCGCACTGCGGTGATTTTCACGACAATGACCAAAGCTATAAATGTAAAATATATTTCGGTCCCATTTTTTTACAATTTCCTTTTTCTGTACAACAAGACGAGGAAGTCTCGCGTTATTATTTATTTATTTATTTTTTTTTTCTTTTTTTCTTTTTTTTAATATAGTATTATAAATATAAGAATTTCCACATGTGGTTGTTTAGACAGGATGAGCACGTATTTTAAAACATCTTTCGGAGAGATTTTATTTTCCTTTTCTTTTTCTGTTTTTTTTTTTTTCTTATTTTTTTCTCACGAACATCATTCATCAATGTAACCCGGAGGACGTTAATTCGAAATTTTAAGATTACTTTTCATATATTCCGAACACAAGCAACGTTTTTGATAATTCAATACTTTATCGTTTTAAAATCGAATATTTGTTTTTTTTTTTTACCATTCTCAAACTCACTTGCATCGGTCGTTCGGATATTCGTTTCGTTAATTCTCGTTTTTTTTTTTTCTTTACTTTTTTCTTAATTTTTTTTCTTTCTTTTTTGTTTTTCCACTTGTATAACTATTACAAAATAGATATAGAGAAACTGAAAAACTATATATTAGACAAAGTTAATCGATTTAAAATATGTACCCAATCCTGTGTTTTTTTTGCTTTTCTTTTCTTTTTTTTTCCTTTTTTTTCTTTGTAAATGATAATTATCGACGAAGAAAAAGGATTATTAAATAAAGGAAGGACGACGAATGTTGTCTGCATCGAATAACAACGATCTCGAGGAAAGCGAGGAAAATTTGAACGAATTTATTAATCCGTTCCTTAACTTTCAGTCTTGAATCTTTGATCCTTCGGCAGAATTAACTCCGTCACCCTCCTTCGTGCTTTCGTAAATTGACTTGTATCTTTTTTTTTTTTCTTATTTTTCAATGGCGAAATATTCGATAAAATAAAGAAGAAAATATTACTTAAAAAAAAAAAAAAAAAAACAATTGTAATAAAAATAATAATAATTACGACGATTTCGTTTCTCACAAATGTATCTGGCATAAAATTGAACTTGAACTTTTTAAACATTTCTCTTTCTCTCTTTCTCTCTCTCTTTCTCATTTATATTAAGTCTACGGTATGTATGTGTTTCAATCGCTTGATCCTAAATATATATATATAATACATATATATTTTTGTTATTATTTTATATTTAATTTATTTATTACCTTCGTTAAACGTCATCGCGTGACTTTCTATACTCAACATAAATTACGGTCCCCGAAAAGAGAGGCCGTGCTTGCGTCGAACGGTGCGCCCGAATAAATATACTTGCTTTTTCTTTCTTAAACGTTCTTCTCCCTTTCCATAACACACACACACACGCACGCATACACACACATTAACACGCACACGCACTCGTCGCCTATACCCATGACACAATTCTCAGAGAGAACACCAAATGGAGATATTACGATATAAAATATATGACGGAGGACGATAATTGGCTTCGCGTTGTAAAACGTGTAAATATGTTTAAAACATTTAAGATATGAATTGTCCTAACAGACAACAAAATGTCGATGTAACGAATAAATACAAACGAAAAAATTCAAAAAAAGAAATAAGTAAACGAAAAGGATTCTTACGTTTTCTAAGCTCTGAGAATTTTTCTTAGTTTCGCACGGCTCTCTTCTCGCAACCTCACCAGTCTCCCCTTTTTCTCTAACATCCACTGTTTCTCTCTCTTTTTTTTTTAAATCTTCGTTGTGTCACGGGTCGAAAGCTTGGTACGCGCGACTTTAGCTTTCTTTTATTATTTCATTAATTTTATATAATTACTTTAGTTATTTTTATCCTTTTTTTTTGGTATTTTTTATTATTATTTATTTTTTTTCTTTTCATTTTTTTTATTTCCTAGTTCCTCTCTTCGCTCGTCGTACACAACGTAAGCTCTTAAATATACGAATATATACACATAGATGTATATATGTGTATACATATACATATTTATATATATATTTATATATATATATATATATACATATATATGTACGATTGAACGTACGAGTCGAAGAAAATGAATCTTTTAATAAAAGTCGAAGACTCACCGAGACTTCAGTCTTTCAGTCGTTACTTCTGACACATTGTTATGTTTACAATAGGCGTGTCTTTTGTGTTCGTAGGTGTACGTAAGGGTAGTAAAGGGGTAATTAGCAATTGGCCCTCAGAGGCTCGGAACGATGTGTGGCTTGGCAGTGGTGGAGGCGATCTCGGAGAGTCGTACGTCGATAGGGATGCGATCATCGTACAAGGTCGGTGCTTGCAATATTATACCCGCCGTACCGACAACCACGGCTAATGTAAAAATCCACAAGAATAGCCTATCGAGCACCATAGCAACGTATTTCCAATCTTCTTTGACCTACAATTTAAACAATTATCCATATTTATTATTATTATCTTCATTTATTTATATATGAGTTGTTCACTGTACAAATCGATTAACTCCACTTTTTGAAAAATCTTTAAAGTGTCATTTGGTATAATTCATAATTTATTATATTTATAATAACTTTCTTTAATAATTTAAATTATAACATCATTAAAAAGAGAAACATTTTTTTTGGCTACTTAATAATAAATCATTTATTTCACTTTGATTAAGTCTATACATTATTTCATTGCATTTCTCTTAACTTTTCGTTTCACGGTGTTGATCAATTTGTGCAGTGAACGATTCATATGTTACTCGAGGATATTTAACTATCGAAACATTTATTTAACAAATATTAACATTAGAATTTTGTTTACGAAATAATAATAATAATAATAATAATTTTGATTTCGCACGCGAATTTAGATTTCTCGTTACGATTCTCACGAGTGTGACGTGGCGTGTCGTTGGCTGGTTTTAACTCGTTAATATTTCAGTTATGCGTATATGCATACATTTTTCGTAATTATTTATGCAAATGATGAAATATCGCGTTTGAGAGATATAAATCATTTAAGAATTATAGTCGATAATGTTGTTGCTCGCCAATGCAATCTGTCGTTATGTATGTACATTTTGTAACTTTTATGAACCTATATTAAAAACATATGTTACCTGTGCATATATTTATGTATATGTGTGTGTGTGTGTTGCAAAGGTTATACAAAATTTCATACTAACAGATGGTATTTGCAAGCAACGTTATCGATTAACAAAAAGTTTGAAATTTTTTCTAGCCGTCAATAGGAACGAAAAAAAAATTACATAAAAATAATTCTAGATTAGATTGAATTTTTAATGAAAAATTCCAATAAAATTCCTCGAACGGATAAGATAGGATATCGGAACGTTTTAGACATATTACGCGTTTGAACGTGAAATTATTAGAGTAAGACAATATTTGAATTTGATTACGGCTAAATTGTCAAAGGGGAATATCATGATCATACTCTGGTAGAGTCCTCTTCTCTTTTCGTGTGCTCGGCGATAAAACGAATGCCTTCGATGGCCTTGTACAGTTCTGGGCAGTGATGCCAATGATGAAGCGTGTTGCAAAGAGCATCAACACTTTCCTCCGTTGGGAGTTGAGGTGGTGGTGCCACAGTGGCTGCAGGTGAACCGTGAATACGACACGCACTTCCTAGATTTACCGCTTCTAATTCTCTGAAAATAAAAAATAAATAATAATAATAGAATAATAGAAGTTGAACACGTGGTATTCGAAAAATTCTAATTTTGTATGAAGTATATTTTTCTTTTCTTTTTAAACGAATAATTTATATTACACCAAGTTGTATTTATAAATTATAATACACTATTCGCAATAAATCCTCTTATAACACGATTCTCATATATACCCCCGAACATAATTTAATAAACTT
Organism: Mischocyttarus mexicanus; assembly: GCA_023678845.1. Lineage (NCBI taxonomy): Eukaryota > Metazoa > Arthropoda > Insecta > Hymenoptera > Vespidae > Mischocyttarus > Mischocyttarus mexicanus. The sequence goes on along the minus strand of JACGTP010000025.1, from coordinate 1,485,364 downwards.
GAACAATTCTCGTATAATACAAATATTTCATTCACGTTGGTTATGTTTTGCTTAACAAAGTTTTCATTGAACAACGGAACGATCTAACCGTATTGTAAGAGGAGTATTGCGTGCATTATAAATTATAATATAAATTTTATCTCATCTTGTATGTATATATAAATAATTGTAGATAATTATTAATAGAAATTATTAATCGGCATTTATAAATATGATAAAATAGGAAATTTTGCATTTAAAGAAAAATAATCCGAATTGTGNTGACGGCTCCGATCGATAAGCTCCCAAACTGGTAGTCTCTTTCACTTCAACCAAGCAACCATCTAACTTCCAACCCCCTCCCCCCTCCTTCTCTTCACCGATCTACACCAGCACCTCCTCTACCAGCAGCAGCACCTTCTTCACAGTCAGTGCTCAGGGCACCCGTGGCTTAAGAGGGAGTAATTATCTGCCACGTTCGTTCTAGTCCTGGTTGGTACCGAGTGACGAGGGCCTTAAAATGCCTCTTACAGGCCACACTTACACTACGTTTCTTCACCCACAGTAACTTTCTCGATCTCTCTCTCTCTCAAACTCTCTCTCTCTCTCTCTGTCTGTCTCTCTGTCTGTCTCTGTCTCTGTCTTTCTGCCCAACCTCTTTGCTAGATTCCTATCCAACCAACGGGCTTTCTTTTTCCCATTCTCGCCTCCTTCAACGTCGATCAAGTTGGATACTCTTCTACGTTTCACGATAGAAAGCTCAATGGATCGATTCTATCTTCCTTTTTCAGCTTCTTCTACTTTTTGTTTTACCTTTTTTTTACTTATTCTTCTACTAGTATTACTACCACAGTAATGAAGAGATCAAGATAACGGTCTTATATCGATCGAAAGGATAATGATCGTTGACAGACTGCTATAATTATAAAGGATATATTTTGTGTACAGCTTAAAAGTATATACGTTCATAAATAAAATGTGGTGTTCTTGAAATGAGATAGAAAAAATAATATTTGGTGGAATGAAAAGATAAAGATTAAAGAAATATATATACGAATATAAAAATATAACAATAAGATTTATATTATTTATTTAAACAAAAAAAAATATTGAATGAAACTACAATGTTTTTAATTTTTCAAAGAGAATCTTTTTTTTTTTATTCTACAAACTAAAACATGCAAACTTTATATTTGCGTATTCTTGCATAATACACGAAGAAGAAGGCTTTTTAAGTTATAATCCGAAGAAATAAGACAATAGAAGGAAAATGACGAACAGTACTTCGCGCGCGCAAAAAAAAAAAAGAAAAAAAAGATTTAACTTCTGTGGGATCGTGGTATATATTCGCGTGCTTTAAAATATCATCCCTCGTATCTTATTGCCAAGCGGTAACAATTTCCTCGTGACTTCTTGGTTTCTCTTTAACCTCCCTTTCTTCCCCTACGCTTCTCCACCGCACACCTTCTCACTCCCAACCCACACCATCTTGTCTCAAACCAACTCGGAGTCTTGAGACTTCTGTATCAAGTAACCGGTAAATACCAAGGAACTTTAATTAACCGTCGAGGGAACTTGAAACGTTTTTGAAAACTTTTAGTTAGTTATTTTCTCTACGAGTAGTATACGACGATAATCCTTTAGCGAATATTTCTTACTCTTCAACGTCTTTCATTCTCTTTTAAACTCCCCTAACCATCCCCATACCCATCTCCACCACCCTTTCCTTCTTTATCTTTCCACACGCGCACGATTAAAGTATTAATGCAAAATCTATTTTATTTTATCTAATAGAAATCCAAGATCATTACAAAGTATATTAATTAATTGATATCCTTATTAATTACAAAAATATATTATATGTATATATTAGGTTGTCAAGTACGAAATGGAGCAAAAAATGCATGTAATTGAATTGAAGATTTGCTTCATTTCATACTTGACAACCTAATAGTAGTTTCATACAATATTGTTACAATTAATATTGAATGGTTTTAATTTTATTATCGAATTATAAATGATCGTATAAAAATAATCTATACCTAGTTAGGTTAGATATGTATATTTTTGTTTTAAATTGTTTAACATATTTTTATAATCGATATGCATAAAAGATAATTATAACATTAGAGAATTGGAAGTTAACGTAGGTAGTAAACTATATGTGTTGGTTAGACTCGTACTCTTCTTATAAATGGAAACGAATTGGATCGATGAGATTATTGCTTTTCATAGTAAGAAAACGTTCAACTATTCAAGTCACCCTCTAACATATGTCAAGTTTCCACGTATACACAATGAACTTCTATCCATTACGCAATTATGTATGTTATTCCAGAATTTAAACTCAAACAGTACGTCTGAAATAAAGGGAGAGAGAGAGAGAGAGAGAGGAAAAATTTGAGGATAAAAAAGAATTCGAAGAGAAAGAATTATTCAACGATGGAAATCGATGAATTATTCCTATTGTGGAGGGTGGCCAAGAAGAATCGGGGGAGAGAAGAGAGAGAAGTAAAAGTACTCGAAAAAAGCATCTCGAGACTCCTTCGAGATAAGAATATGAAATTATTCGTAAGAAAATTTTTATTACAAAACTAATCGGTTAGAGTTATTCGTATAATAATCGACGTCTGATCCATATTCGAATTTTATTTTAAAATTATGGCAAAAAATGACGGTAGTCTTTAATACACAGTTTAGTGTTTCTTCCTGAATAGATGATATAATTGCAACAATAAATATATTTAATAAACGTATTCGTATTTTTGTACATTAAAGTAATTTATTGAATTATCAAAGAATATTATTTATCAGGTATGTTTAATACAAAATGTTTAATTAAATTTTTCTTCTTCTTTATATAATTTTTATTAATATTTAAACGATTATTTTAATGATTCTCGTGATTCTAAGTTTCTAATAATTAGTTTCTTCAGAAATGATTAATCAAAATTACGTACTGTATAAACGATTATTACTCTCGTAGATACTGAACCTGGCGTTATCGGAGTATAACATAAATCTTCTGCTGGAGAATATGTCGATTATCATGCCGTTGGCTTCGACCACAGCGATATATTTTATGAGCACCGTCTTGAACAAATCGTTATTCATTCGATTACCACCATTGATGTTTATCCATTTAAATAACATCCAATTTTTGAAACATCAAAATATAATACTCATATGATCTTAAAAGTGTATACGTAATAATTTGAATATATTTTCTAATACATCAAACTAGGTGTAACAATAAATAATATATTTCGAATATATTTTAATGATTATAATAAATAGTCATTAAAAAATATGACATTTTTTTCCTGAATATATGTAAACGATTTTTTCAAATAATTATGATTTGAAATAATGAGTTAATTATATATTATAAGATAAATAAAATGAAGAAAAGTATATCTGAAGTAATGAAAATAATGAAACGTAATTTAGTTGTTCGCGAGTACTCAGAAGCAACATGTCATAGAGGAAAAAGAAAAAGAGAAGAGTATCATTCTGGAAACGACGCTTTGAAATACGCCAGGATAACTCTAAACGTGCTACTTCACAGAAATGCCATGGAGTTAGTCGAAAACTTCATCCCTCGATCGTACACGCGAGACACGACGAGTCCTTGTTTGAGACAGCTCGAATAGTAGTTTCTGTCTCTTTTCTCTTATCTCTCTCTCTCTCTCTCATATTTTCTCTTTCTTCCTTTCTTTCTAAAATTTTTTGTTCATTTCTCTCTCTCTCTCTTTTTTTTTTCTTTTTTCTCTCTCTTACATTTGAAGATTTACTTCAATCGAACCACTTCGCAATGCGTTCCTGTTCCTCCTCTTACTCGAGTTATCCGATTTTTCTCGCTTTTCGATGAACGTCTTTTCGATCGAACTCACCTCAAAACTTTACCATCGAGAATTTTACCCTTTGAAATAACGATCGTTCGTGCTACCCCCCTCCCCCTCCTTTACCTTACCTACAAATGTTCCTTTTATCGAATAAAATTCTTATTATATATGAGAGAGTGAAGAATAAGACCGTGAGATGTCTTTAAAAAAAGAAAAAAGTCAAAGAGAGAAAGAGAATAGTTCTCTTTACGGTAATTCAAGATAAAATCTTCTACAAAGAACTTTCTAGTACAGATAAATATTAAGTTAACGTCACTTTTTCTATCGAGAATCGAATTAAATTACGAATCATACTCTCTATCATTTTTGGTTATATCTCATAATCGTTTGGAAATTTCACATTTTTTCTTTCATCAAATTTTAATCCACCTTTTACCGTAAATATCGTTTCATGGGAAAGTAGATGTTACGCATTTATTCATTTTTTTTTATTTTTTTTATTTAAATTCACGCCGTTAATTAAAAATTTTCGAGTAATTTTTAACGATCCGGTGTGATTCAATTCGAATTTTGGAATATATATGATACATCAATTACAAATGTCTCGTAGTTTATGTACCAGTGTATAAAAGAATAGAAATATATAATAAATAATAAAACGAAGACACTCGAACGAGAATTGAATTCGTAGAAAAATACGAATAAATTGGAAGTTATATTAGATGTGAAGAATAAAAGAATAGAAAGAAAAAAACGAAAAAATGAGATGGGGAAAGAAGAATCAAGGATAAAACGTTATTTAAATAAAATCGTAAATTATGAATAATGTTACCAAATCTCCTTAGAAAAGGATAGTGAGAGTTTAAAGCTAGGAAGTAACACAGTAACTAAATACATGGAACGAACATTTTGCCAGAACTTGCAGTGAAGTAAAATACTCTTAGCAGATGTCGCAAAGTGTGACAGAGAGAAAGAGAGACAAAGAGAGAGAGAGAGAGAGAAAAAGAGAGAAAGACATATATATATAAAGAGATAGACAAAATTGTTCGTTACTTTTACGCTTTAAGTCGATGAAAAGGAACATGGCAAAAAGGTAATGAACTTTTTGCTTCTGCGCAATACTCCTAAGAACATTGAAGTCGGTGAATAGTCCTATCTTAATTCTCGAAGAAGAAGAAGAAGAAGAAGAAGAAGAAGAAGAAGAAGGAAAAGAAGGAAAAGAAAAATTACTTCTCGTTTATTATTATAATTTCTTTTCTTCTTCGTTTCTTCATTCTTTTCCTCTTTAATCATTCTTTCTTTATTTTTTGTCTACGTTAGCGTTATTTCAAAAGAACAAATCTGATCCAACTTACATCCCATCCCCTCATTCTCCTATGCAATTGTATATTTTATATCAAAATTAAACGTAACGCAAATGATTGAAAATATTTTCTATAAATTTATTAACAAAGATATTTTTTTCTATTAAAAAGATATCTATGTATTTAATTTTCTTGGTATCACAATTTGCCAAATATGTGAACGAATACAATTTGTCTGACTTGGACAAATTGTAGAATATTCTGTAATTAAATAAATAAGTAAATAAATGTATTAATAAATAAAGAAATAATTTTGATCTAGAAAAAAAAGGAAAACTAGTGTAATAAAAATAATATTTCAAGATAATACTTGATTAAGAATTTTATTCATTTCACGAAGTTAAGAAAAAAAATCAAAACAACTTACGATTAGATGTTGTTACAACATTGGTAAACTTATTTTCTCGAGGTATTACGAACGTGAGGTTTTTCGTTCTTCCAATCTATACTATTTTTATCGACGAATTATCGATCTTTCAAACCTGACTCTTTTACCAAAACGATTTGATTTTTCCAAGCGTAGAAAAAAAATAAAAGAGAGAGAGAGAGAGAAAATGACCTTTCGAGAATAAAAAATTGACTCGGTGGTTGGCAGAAAAAATAAGAAGAAATAGCAAAAATTAAAAAAGATAAAAAGTGAAGGAAAAGAAAACGTTATCGTATATCTTTGAAAACAACATAGTTTTCTCGAACACACACACATACACAACATACACATACACGAATGGTTTTAACAATTTAATTACAAAGCAAAAAAATTTCGATAGTGATCAATAAAATAAACATCAGCACTTTTATAAAAAATTTAATCGAAAAAAGCATCAGTGAAAATAATCTTCTTTCGTTGGTTAATTTCTTATTATTATTATTTATTATTATTTATTATTAATATTATATAGATATATACTAATTCGAGTAAATGAACGATTTAGTCGCTTCGGAATACTAATTTTTCTCGTCAGATCACTAAAATCAAACAACGTTGAGGGGCACGATTGATAAAATGGATAGGTGACTCAAAAAATAAAAACCGTGTGCTGTTGATTCCAAAGAGGCGAGATTAAAATACTCAACTTTTTATGATCGTAGTATTGGGATAAATGTGAAAAATATATTCGCTAAAAAGTGACACTTCAAATTCGTAAAAGGGGAAAAGTAAAGAGACACCAATATTAATTCGAATAAGAGTAGACTGAAAAAAAACACACACACACAAAGAATTAATATTAAATAATTAAAAAAGAATCGTTCGTTTTACTGTTTAACCACGTTTGCTTTGACTCTCATTCGAAAAAGATCTGATTTATTCGATAATCTGTCACATTACATCGATTCAATCGAGTTTTACTGTTTACATTCATTGGACTTTTGATTTTTTTAAAATTCTCATTGAAATCCTATTGAAATTAAAATCACGTTTACTTTTTGTATAATATATAGATATATATGTATGTGTAGTATACATATGTATTTATGATAATTTGATCAGTCAGGTATATTTGATGTTAGATTTAGCAAACAATAAAAGAATAATTAATTTAAAACGATTCAAAGTTAAATCGTTTACTTCAAACATTTTCTTCCCATAAACGTATGATCAATTTTAATACATTTTTCTTATACTCTTTCTACATAAAAACAAATATATACCAGAAAATAATATAATATATAATAATTTTAATGTTAAAATATAACGTGTTTTAAATCAAAATAAATATGACTCTTCTTTTTTCAACGTTTCGTTCAAAGCTTCCATAAGAGTGCTCAATTATTCGAGTATTTTGATATTGCAATAAAAAAAAAAAGAGAGAGAGAGAGAGAGTGAGAGAAACAAAATAAAATAGAATAAAAAATACAAAATTTTCAAAATTCAATTAAAGAAGGTAACGTTTGATGAATTTAATCAGCTGTTATTAAATATCATCAAAAATATCGATTATATTTATCTGTGTAATTATTTTTACGTATTCGTAACTCCAAAACCTCTCTCCATTCCTCTCTATAAACGTTTCCATCTTTTCGTATTTTAGTTGAATAACGTGGATCAGTTTTAATCGTATTTTCTTGAATTGCGACAAGTAAACGATCGATGATACACTCGGAACGATACCTACAAGATACAAAATAAACGTTCGAATGTAAAAAAAGAAAAGAAAAATCGAATACATGTATGTGTTGTTTCTTTTTCCTCGTTGGGAACTTAATAAACGTTGTTATTATCGGTTTTTATAACGTCGAGAACTTTCCAATCGACCTAGAATATGAAAGTTTACTTTTCGAGATACTTTTATTAGCTGATACACCAATCAACTGTTCAACTTTTTTCCCCTCCTATATTGTATTTATTTGTTCGAACGCCGATATCCCAAAAAGAAACAAAACCTTCATTATCAATTTTTACAATAATACCGTGGAATTTTTCTTCTTAAAAAGAAAAAAATAGAAGAAATTAAATGTTGTAAAATAGAATGAAAAGAATACGATTAATCAAAGTATTCTTTGTGTTACGTTAAAATACTCAACGTGTTAGAGAGAGAGAGAGAGAGAGAGAGAAAGAGATGTAAAATATATCGATTTAGTTGTTATCTCGACTTTCGAAAAAGATATTGGAACACTCTAACCGTTTTAGCATAAAACAGAACTAATATACATCGAAATTCGTTGCTGTTGGAAAGAGGGGTGTTGAAAGCTACTGACTTAATCCTTTCCACCCACCCATCCTCTCTTCCCCCCTTTTCCTCATCCCGTCTCAGCATGGTGAATTTTATTAACGTCACGAAGGGTGACGTTTTTTCAATGTTACCCTGTTATTTAAAAAAATCTGACACACACACACACACATACACAAATTTTATCAATACTCTTTAAAGTTTTTTTTATTTCTAGAATATCATCTATATGATAGTTTTATTTTCGTTAATATATTTTTATAACTTTTATTTCAATATTTAAATAATTTTATTCAAGTGTGGATCCAAAAATTTACAATGTCGATTGAGAGGGTTAGGAATATTTTTATATATTACTTGGCCAACAGTACACACAACACACACACTCTCTAGTGCACATATGAATATCATTTACATACCAATAAAATACGCAGAGACGTATACGAGAAATAAAAAATAATATAAAATAAAATAAAAAATTGATATAAAAATAATATAAATAAATAAATATCTAATATTATTCTTTTTTTTTACATCTCTCCCCAAATGTTTAAAGAAAACCCGAGTATGGAAAAAATTATTTAGTACACTGAACAGATACCGAATCACCATTTAAACGAATGTTAAAACACCTACCGAGGAGTGTGACATGTGTGTATACAAATAAACAAAACATTTAACGACCAAGAAACATTTCTTTCGATAATTTTAACCTCTACTCATTCCTTCCCTTTTCAGTTATCATACTTCTCAGCTTCCGACGAAACGTGTTCCTGTATTACGTATTATATATTTTTCTATCTCATTTATCTTCTCATTTACATAAATTGTAATATTACATATCCTCTTTTCTAACAATTCTCTAATTAATGATAACAGTTATTAAATAATTTTGTAAAAATGATCAAATCGTTCGTATACTTTTAATAATAATGTTAATCAACTTATATGTTCCATATAATTAAAACATGTTTCACGTTGGAAAGTGAGTTTTCAAAATGATCTCTTGGGGAGGAATGGAATTTTAATATTTCGAGTATATGGTATATTAAATATCAAATTTTATCTGTAAAATAAATATATATATATATAATCCAATCATTAAAAATGTTTCTATAAAATTTACAAAATGGAATTTTAATATTTTAAAATACTTATCATCTATATTTTACTGTTAAAAAACGTGAAATTCATTAATTCGTAAATACTAATTCAAGAAATCACAGGAAAATACGTTTCCTCGTTCCAACGTATCTCGTTATTATTTTTATTCTGAAAAATCACTTGAAAAGTATTCATAATTAACAAGATCAGGGGCGGGGGGGTAGTATCTAAAAGTTTTCTCAAGTTGCGGGACATCCCCACTTTGATCATGCGTACATTGAAAGAAAAAAAAAAAAAAAAGAGTTAAACTAACAATAAGAGAGGACAATAGGAACTCTCTTTCTCTCCTCTCTTTCTTGCCCGCTCGGGGTAAGAGAGTGGGGAAGAGGGGGTGAAGTGATCCAAGAGAAAGGAATGAAAAGTGGTGGGGTAGATGGAGAAGGGGAGGGGGTAGGTTACTCGTTAAGCTCCGAATAAGCTTCGCGTACAGCTCTGCCTTAAGGGCTTGATGACGTAAACAACGATAAACCTGTCTCGTATAAATGGCTGCATAAGCCGTACCAACGACAAATAGCTCGGTGATAATATATTGCATTTTTTTTTTTTTTCTTTACTTTCCTATTGGTTGTACGTCTTTTTCTTATTATTTCTCTTCAATCTTCTTTTTCTCCTTCTGTCACTCTATCTCTTCTTTTTCTATTTCTTCTTTAACTTCTTCATATTTTAAACGGTGGAAAGAGAACTCATTAAGATCAATTATCTTAAATTACATTTAAAAATAATAAAGACTAACCCCTTTCCTAAGCCTCCTCTCCACCCCGCTTAGGTCCCCTAAATTTCACTCATCAAAGATTTTTATTACAGATTGATTCATTTTTCTTTTTTGCAGTTATTTATAAAAAATCACTTATTGTTTTTATTCTTTTGTATTGTTAATCGAAGAACAATTATCGTAAATTACGATTAAAAATAATAGAAACTTCGACTTGACTCATCAAAGATTTTTATTACAGATTGAGATATTTTTTTGTGCAATAATTTACAAAAAATCACTTATTGTTTTTATTCTTTTGAATTATTATAGAACAATATGATCTAAACATTGAATATTATTAATCATCGAAATGTTACGTGTTCTGGTACATTAATTTTTTTTGTCGTTCTTATAAAAAAAAAAGATCGATGATACTAAGAGACACGTCGGTGTCACTTTTTAAGTAACAGAAAAAAAAAGTAAGAAGAAAGTAGTAAAACTGGATAAAAGTTTTCACGAGAGTATGACGAGAAGAATGCAATGCGTCTACGTCAATCTTATACTTTTTTCATGATTTTCATTTTCCTTCTATCTCTCTCTCTCTCTCTTTCTTCTTGTCAAACTTTCTTAGATACTCTCTACTACCAAAAATTGTCATAAAATCGATTTAAACTCATTCGTATTTATATTTCACTTTGGAATTTTTAATTGCTATTACTTAAAGTCTAAAAGAAGATAGAAAGAGAGATTCATAATTTTATACGACGAGAAGAAAATTTCATGAAGAAAGAATTTTTAACGAAGGACAATCTACTACCAAATCGAAATCTTGAATTCTTAAAAAAAGAATAAAAAGGAATTAAAATTAAGTAGAATGAATAATGTTGTTAGAAAAAAATTTAAATTAAAAAGAAGATATCGTCAGTTTTATTCGATTTATAATTGAAGTTCATTTATGTATTCATAAATATATAAAATATATAGAAATATATAGTATATATATTGAATAATATATTAATAATACGTAGAATATTTTATAAAAATATTTTATAGAAAATATATAGAATAAATTTCGATTTTAAACGTTAGAATTTCTTAATCGGTATATATTATAATCCCTAAATGATTATCATAAAATTTACATAAGAATACACGAATAATATTATATAAATGCACTGATAAGCTGTTCGTTAAGCGATCCATATTACGTTTTAAAATTAAAGTCAAAAATTAACGTATCTCGTAAGACCATTATACATATATGTATATGGCATATATATCAGGCAGGGAAAACGTGTTTATAAACGCTATTGTTTAAGTAAACAAATGAGAAAATATATTCTTCGCGGTAAATGTAGAAACAAACGAAAATGCGATGTCGGATTCATCGAGAATCCAGTATGCCACGATTATTCTTTTCACCGTTCATCAATTTTGCACGGTCCCACGGTTTCTCGGTTTCCAAGTATTTGAATAGTAATTGTTCGCAACCTCGACGCAAAGCATTATACTTCTCTTTCTCTCCTTTCTCTCTATTTCTCTCTCTCATTTACACAATTAGAATTTTCAAACTTGTCCAATTTGCCGAAACAAGGGTGTAGTAGTGTTATCGATTAATACAAATCCAACCACGTGTACCGTAATGTCTTTTCGAGTTTATATCCATTCCGCACAATAAAAGAAAAAAAAGGGGGAAAGGAAAGAAAAGGAAAAAATATAAAAAAAAAAAATAAAAAAAAAAAAAAAATACAGCTGGAAAGAAAAAGAATAAAAACATTTTTAGGATTCTCTTATAAGAATACTTATATAAAAGAAATGAAATTATATATATTGATATTTTAATAATATTATTTTGATAATATATAAAATTGAAAAAAGAAAAATACCGACCCATGAAAGATATTCCATTTTTCTCCATCCCTTTTTAAAATATTGTACTTTGTATGCGCATAGGCATAAAAATTTACTTGTCATGTTATTACCAAGCATGGTGAATTCGTCGATTGGAGGTCAGATGATTTATTGCCTGGCCTATAAGAAAGCTTCTTCATCTATCAGTGTCCCGACTTACAAAAAGGCAATCGACCGCAGTTTGTCAATAGCTACTATACCATCCGGATAATAATCGAAGATGAGCAAAAGTAGTTTTCTTTGATATACAATACGTGTCCCAACGAGCAGCTACTATATTTTTTAATATTTATGAACGATAATACCAATGAGGGGAGAAATGTCAATGTATATTATATTATCGTTTTATCATTGAAATTAAATCTCTTTCATAAAATATAACACACTAGGGAATTACCGAAAAAACGAATCTATTTTTAGACCAATTTAACCATAATTTAATGATAAAGCCATACTTTGTTGAACAGCGATAACTTATGTGTACACCTAATACTTGTCTGACCATATATGGTCAGACAAGTAGTATTAGGTTCATCAAGTATGAAATGGAACAAATTTCAATTCAATTATGTCTACTTTTTGCTCTATTTCATACTTGACAAACCTAATATCAATTAACTTTTGTTTCTTATAAAAACTATTCAACGCACGGGAACCTAATTTGGCTGATTGTTAGAAAATATTACAATAGACGGATGATAATGGATCGTTATTATTTCCTTGTGATTTATAATAATCGTTTAACGATGCGATTAACTAAGTTTAGGAACGTCGAATAAATAACAAATTTATCAAGCATATCCTCTTACACGGTAAATACACGAAAACGTCTGACACTTCTCCACGAAGATCAGCGAGAAAATCCAATTAATTTTTGATCAACCACGATGGATTCTACCTATATATTCTACAAAATGTTCTACCTAACCCTGTAATATCTTAAATATTATATTTTCCGTTACTTCTAATGATGCGAAGAAAATTTCAGAGATATAATATAGAATTATATGATTTATAAGAGATACAATTTTTATAATAATCATAATAATAACAAATATTATCATTTTATGTGAATATTTCAAAGTAATAGATAGATCATTTAATTTATAAGCTAAAACAATATATTATAATAACGTGAAAAAATATAAATCTATTAAAAAAACAAAAGTTTACAAAAAAAAGAATAAGCATTTTATTTTTGTAACGATTAAGTTTTCTTTGGAAAAAAAAATCATCAATTTGTTTCTTCTAACATTTATTCGTATCATTAAAAGTAATGAGGATATTTTACGCTATTCAGATTAAATATACATGGTTAGGACACCCTCTACATATATCTATATATATTCGTATATATATATATATACACATATATATTTTAGCGTGTAGCATTTTATATGAAACTCGTAGAAAATCTCTCACGCTTCTCTCGTCTACGGTTGAATAGTACATACTTATGTATGTATATACGAAGAACGAGAAGAACCATGTTCTCTTCCTTTATCTTGTGAAACGTCTTACCACCATGAGATCGTTAGAAGGGAAATGCGTAAAATTTATGATTCATAGAATTCTCGATTTTCTCGTGTCTCGCATGTCGAAAGATCGATATAAATTTTCAAAGCGACGACGAACTGAAGAAGTATAGAAGAAGGGAAGATAAGTAAGGATTTCTAAGCTTATCCTTCTCTCTCTCTCTTTCTTTCTTTCCTTCTGTCTTCCGAAAAGCTAGGAAAAGAAAAGTTCTCACGGGACAGAGAAAAAGTATGATGGTATAACGCGGTATAATATACGAACAATCTGTCTCAGGGTGACGGATATTTAATTTTCCATGAGCCATACCCCATCCGAGAGAGAAAGAAAAAAAGAAAAGAAAAAAACAAGAATTGATTTCCCATTCGTAGTACAGGGTCCTCGTTTTACCAGTCTAACCTTACTCCAAATCGACCGAATATCGACTGACACTGCTGGATAGTGAGATTCCTACAAAAGAGAACCATTTTCATCTCTCTCTCTCTCTCTTTCTCTCTTTCTTTCTCTCCCACGCCCATTTACCGTCTGATATTCAATTATCCTCGAATAAAAGGGACTCGATCATACATATATATATAAAACCCAGATAGTATATCTCTTTCTATATCCTCCATTCCTAACTATTTTCATTGATTTACTTTCATCTTTTTCGAGAAAGAAATATTCTAACTAATATTTCAACTTATTTATAACTTTTTAAGAATTTATTTTATATACCTCTCTCTCTTTCTCTCTCTCTTGGATAAGAGAGGAGAGATCTATTCGTGATATCTCATCTCGTACGGATCACTCGTTTTTAATGGAAAATTTGTTTTTTCTGTCCTCATCTTCCCCCTATTCCTCACTACCACAATCTCTATTTTTCAACGAAGTATAAATAAAGTTTATCTTATTATCTGAAACTATAATGGAATATACATATTTAGATTTTTATTTATAGACTTAATTGAAAGTTATTATTATAATATTTGTGATTTATATTATATCTACCTTGAATCTAATAATAAAGTTTTAGTTCTCACGTCTCCGGTGGTAACAACGGTAAACAAATTTACTCTCAATATATTTTTTCTTTCTATATATAAATATATATTAGATCTACCGGAAAGTTCTATTCGTTTCTATGACAATAATTTTCAACGCGTAAAATAAAGTTTATTAACGGTAAGAACAATTTGTATTTTGTTTTATTCCAATATCAGACAGAACTTTCCGGTAGACCTAATATATAGTATATCCATTTCTTGTTCATTCGTTTCGCATTTATTTCAAACGAACCTTATCTCGTAATAAATAAAAAACCTCCTAAGTTCCTTATTTTTTTAATTATCTTTTTTTTTTACGACAAGCACGTATTGGATAACACCGATTGGATAGATCTAACCAAACTATCCAAACGATTCTACGCGCGCGAGCCTAATGCATGATAAGATAGAACCCCCGGAATTACCAACCTACCCCTCCCCCCTTCGTTCCCTCAGCCCCCTGTAACATCCCCTCTGAATGCGACCAAGTGGAAGTACTCAGTCACGCAGAAATCAAGCCGACCGTACCGGGAAGGCCGATTGTTGATGGAAGATGCTTCAAAGTAGCTTAGCATTACAATGTATCACGATTATATGTATTCCATGATATAATAGATCCAATAGTTTATGATTTCATTAGCGAAATTAAGCGAAATCATTTACGAAAGGTGACGGATGAATTATCATATACGTTTTATATAACAAATATAGTAATCACTGATATATTAACGAACAGATATCTGTAAACGGTATTTTGATTCGAAACCTCGGAATTCTCTAACTCCTTTGTGCAATAACAAAATCGATCGAATTATTAATATTATTATTATTATTATTATTATTATCATTAATGGTATTGTTATAATAACCGATACTCGGTTAAACGCTAATTACAATGTTGTATATTCAAAGTCCCAATATCTCTTGAAATTGATCGATACCAATATACCAAATCTCAATACGATAATATAATTGTTTAAATTAAATACGAAAGTATAATTCTTAATAACCAACGATTAAAATCTATATATCGAATAATACGTTGGAATAACTCTGTATAATACGACGAAGGTATAATACTTGTTTATCTAAATAAACGAATTATATACACGATCGTTAAATCCAATATGATTAGAATTTAAAAATGTGTTTACAATTCGTATACGAAAACAAATTCTATTTAGCGTACAATTCGATAAATTAAACTAACGGGTGTCTTCTTCTCTCGTCTTTAAAAGGGATCTTCAAGAGTGGATCGTCAAACATTTCGAGTAATACATTTTCGAGTATTTAGAGCTTTCCGCGTAATAATATTCGTCGTTAGACGAGATTAGCGATACTGTATATATATATATATTTATACGATACAGGTTACGATAAGATTGGAATATTCTTGGGGAAAGGAGCAGAACTCAGTTTAGATTAAACGCAATTTTCAGGAAGCTATAAATTCAGTAACACGTCGCGCTTTCCCTACTATTTCGTAAGGGTTGTCCATATGCCGGTGTCATCCGTATTTCATACGCGCTTGTTGACAATAGATGTGCCGGAAGAAGTTACCAGTCGTTAAATTCAGACAGAATGATAGGAACCCGACGTAAACTTCGTAATGGACTTCCGAAAGGCTACCTCATCCCAACGATGGACAGCATAACGTCGATTTATCTACCCTTAACCATCCCCCCATCTACCCTCTCACTTTATTCATTTGTTTCTTTTTTTTCTTTTCGTATCACAATCTCTCTGTCTATCCCTCTGTTTCTCTCATTCTATCTCATTTTTTTAATAGTGTCTCTCTCTCTTCCTCTCTCTTTCTTTTTTTTCAGCTTTGTCTGTCCGTCCGTATTATCTTTTTTTCCCTCTCACTCATTCTCTTTATCTGTCTATTCGTTTCTCCCTTACCCTTATTCTGCTTCTCTCTCTCTCTCTCTCTCATTTCCTCCTTCCCTCGGGATTTACGATTTCCCGTAAATTGAGTTTCGCTGCCGAATTGTCTCCCCTCTCTCTCTTTCTTTTTCTCTCGTTTTCGTTCTCTCTCGTACTCTCTCGAATCCGCGAGAGGAAACTACGAACGAGTATCGTTCAAACGGGAATGGAAATGTCGTTGAAAAATACAAGCGTTAGTAGGAAAGGTCAGACGCGAGTTTTTTCGAACTCGTTTTACCTTTACTTCCTACCTCTCTCTCTCTCTCGTTCGTTGTCGTTTTATCATACACTTCAAATTATTTTGTAATTCTATCGACATGAAACGACGAACACGTTTAAAAATATGCTTTACAATATACATAAATATATTTTTTTCTTTTCATAATTCTAGGATATGCTTTTATTATTATTATTATTATTATTTTAACTAGTAAATTTATTTCGAATACAAAATTGGCGATTGATAGATTTTTTCGTACCATATTTGATTTTTCATGTAATTATAATAAATATCTAAAGAATTAAATTATATTTCTAGTTGCAACAATATAAAAATAATAAATACGAGATACTGTATTCGTGATACGATTTGAATTTTCAAATTAACAATAAAGAAAAATACTAATTGTATTACAATATAATAATAACATGAAAAACTATGTCGAAGATGGAATTATTTATTTAACAATAAGAAATAAAAAATGTTGAGACGCATTGATCGAAGTAACGAATGAAAAAAAAAAAGAGAAAAGAAAAGAAAGAAAAAAAATCTTGACAAAATCACACGAGTAGGTATTTATTAGACAAGGAAACGAATTTTGAGGTAGAGAAGAAGATTCGCAGGAGAGTGTTCGAGTAAAAGGCAAGGAAAAAGGTAAGACCAAAGAGATTGCTCGCTTCGTAAGTAGGTCGCATCTCACGGCTCGATATCGTCGAATACTCTTTTGTGTTCGTCGTTAAATTGGGTTACGGGGATGCCTCACGGCCGAGAGGGTTCTTTCACTTTTATAGAATCCACGGAATTTTAATGTCATACTTTTGGTCGATCTAAAACCGTAGGACGATTTTTAACGAACAACGTTAACTCGAGGTTAATGCACTTTGTTTTTAACGTTTAATCCATTGATAGATAAAATCACGATTAACAGTTCGTATTATTATTATTATTATTATTATTATTATTATTATTCTTAATTCCTTATTCACGTTAACATTAATCAAATATGGTATTGATTAAAAATGTGATTTAAGACATTTAAGAACAAAATATCATTTTAAACATCATTGAAAATTAATCGTCAACTATTTCCTTACTTAATTCAATCTCAATCTTTAATTATATTGTAATCAATGTGTTTTTAACATAATTTTACCTACGCCAAGTATAATTTTTATCTGACAAGTATTCGAAAAAAAAAATAAATATAACACACGTGTATGATGATTTTAAATTAATATCATTGGGTTAACATCAGTCGTATTCAACTCACATATGACGAGTGGTATCGAAAAAATGAAATAGAAGTCTTAAAAAACACATACATACATACGAAATGTGTGAGATTTGAAAATTTTATCGTCGAAATAAGCGTCAATCGTGTTTTCCATCTTAAAAAGTAGGAAATAAAACAAAAGAGGAAAGAAATCGATTTATCGGTTCGGACGACGAATATATACGAAAAAAAAGGTGAGTGGGTGGGTGAGTGGAGGGGCAGGAAATAAATGAAGAATGAATCGATTAAAACGTCGATCGACGTATGGCGTCGCGACGTTTCCTCGTATCAGCTTCCACTATCTCGGTTAGGATCGTTCTAATTAAACGATGCAATTTCGAGAGCATTACGCGAACAAGTAGATGTATTCTCGCATTCCTTATCCTTCATTTTGGTACTGGAAAAAAAAAAGGAAAGAGAGAACGAAGTAAACGAGGTGGGGGTCACGGAATGGTGAGGAGCAGGGGGGCAAAAGGGAGATGAGGATAGAAAAAGGGTCGTAGATAAAAAACATTGGTAGCATAGGTTTCGAGGGAATCGAAATTAGGGTGTGTGAATATCGCTGATTGGCTCCTTATCGTCGTAACTTGTTCAGAATCAAAAGCACCAGAGAATGAGGCGTTATTATCGTCTACGACGATGACTACTACTACTATACTACTACTAATACTACTACTAATACTACTACTATTACCCGTTGATAGCAGTTTCGCCGTTTTAATAAAGATCGCGATCGTAACGAGAAATCTCGTGGCGAGTGTTGCACAGAAATAGCATTGAACGTAATTTAATTAAGGATACTTCCTACTCTTCTAACTAGTTATCTATATGTTTTTCTTATTTTATTTTTATTTTTCTCTCTCTCTTTCTGTCCCTGTCTCATTCGTGCTATTTGTACGAGTTAAAAATTAGAAACAAATAGAAAGGTGAAGATAATTATCAACAATATAACAGAGATATATTTTGTTTCCGTTGATTGCGCTATGCTTGCATCCCATTAGTATCTTTGTGGTTTCTTTTTTCTCCTCTTATTAAAAGCTTTGCAAGTTTGTTCATCGCGACTTTAACAACGACGGTTCTCCACTTTACTATTGTACCAAAAAAAAAAAGAATATCAAACTATTATCTGAAGTTTCTTGGTTCCAATTTATCGAAGATTTTCCAATCAATATGTTCCAATATTGATTGATAAATCGATACGTTCCAATCAATACGTTCCTCTTCTGTCAAATTTCAATCAATCTGACGGGTTTCTCAATCCCTTCGATAAGACGATAATAAAAACTACACTACTGTGTAAAATTTAAACGATTCTTGTTCTGTTCTTAGAAAAAAAGGAAAATCAAGAAAATATATAATAAATCTTAATTTAAATTAAATACATGTATTAGGTTGTCAAGTATGAAATGAATCAAAAATCGAATTCAATTATGTGCAATTTTTGCTCCATTTCATATTTGACAACTTAATACTTATAAACCAATTATTTAATTTCGTCGTTGAAAATAATCATAATTTTTGTTAGACTGATATTATTATTATATTTATTTAGTCTTATTTGAAAAATAAAAGAAAACGAAATAGGAAAGAATTTCACGTAGCAAAAGGAATCTCATCGTGTTCTCGTGTTTCATTTTCGAATATTATAAGTCGAGCACCTTGTCTCTTTTATACTTCTCTTTCTCTCTTTTCTCTTTCTCTCTCTCGTACATATCAGACTTGTTATATATCCGGAAAATACATATCCCGATCATATTTCTGGCAGCTCTTTTTCACGTATGGATATTCGCGTTATATGCGAGAATATACGAGCGAGATGTACTCGTTCGAGATTTCGTTCTACAGTTCGATATATGTATATATATATATATTTGGAAATTTCACGAGTTACAAATTTTCGTCGTCCGTTCGTTCATCCACCTTTTTTTTTTTTTTTTCTTTCCATTATTTCTTTTTCTCTTTCTCTCCTAATCCCCGACCCTCACCAAAATTCCCTCTTACGCTCCTCTCTAACCATTTTTCTTCTTATCTCTTCTTCGTTCAATTCTTTTTAAAAATAAATAAAATCGATCGTCAAAGCATCGTCAATCTTTTATCATTGATCAAAATATTTCAAGAAAAAAAAATTGAGGAGAATTTTTTTTTTCTTTTTCCCATCCACGTAAAAGTGCATGGAAAGTTTTTCACAGTCACGAGGTCTCCACGCGAATACAACTTTCGTCATTATTCATCGAGACGTGGTTTCTCTCTCTCTCTCTCTCTTTTCCTTTTCCCTCTATTTCGTTTTCTCTTTCTCTCTAGAGAGGATTTTGTTCAAAAAAAAAAAAAAAAAGGAAGAAAAAAATATGAAATATTACGAGTTCGAATCGAAAATCGATGTACGTAGATATTCAGTACAATATTGTAAATATACCATTTCTTCGAATTCTAACAAAACTCATTTTACACGCATAATAAATATAAATAAAACTAACAAATATTTATTATATATTGAAATTCGATGATCGTAGCAATGCAATTTCGTAATAAATTGTTGATCCTCAATTCGTTTAATTAATTACGAACGCGTATGTAATTCTCGTACATTTTGATAATATATTTAACACCTTGTGGTTTCAAAAAAGAATTTATTATTCAATTTTAAATTTATTCTATCAATATTTAAATATTGGACATAAAAAAGAAAATATTACGATACGTTATATCATTCTAAATTAATTTAATCAAATAAAATCATCGCGTTAAATGAACTAATTAAAGTTTATAAATATTTACAGTATTTTTAAAACATCTTATATAAAAAGATTTAAGATAAAAATCTTCTAAAATAGAAAATTAACTTAATCTCAAATTCATTCAATTAACTAAAATCTATGAAAGGGAAGGTTTTTTTTTTTTCTTCAAACAAAGCGTATTTTATAATTATTCCTGTTAGAAAATGGCGTTCAAGTACGGCATGAATAATTAAAAGGACGTAATCGGACCTTTCTTGTTTACTCGTTCGTGAGAATCGCGTTGTCGGTTCGACTTGGTCACGAACACGAGTTGTTCGGTCTGCTAAAATTCTCAGCATCTTTCCCCTCAGATGTTACTCCGTGGAAAGTGAAGCCTCGAACTTTCAACTTGGCAAAGTCGTAATTCAATGTGACGTTCGACCTGAGCGTCGTTATCGGCTTCGAACTTTAAGTCCTCGTCTTTTCCCCTAACCTTTCCCCCACCTCCCTTCCCCTCTTTCCTTCTTCCTCTTTTTCTTGCTTCGTTATTTCTTTTTTCTTTTGACTTTACTCATTTTTCTCTCATTTACATCTAAATATTTGTTGTTATCAAACTTTGGACTGACAACGAGATAACACAAAGTTAATTTAAAATAAAGTACGAATTTATTTTCGCAACGAAATGGGAAAATATTTGTTTTTTTATTTATATAGATAAATTTTAATCAATAAAAGATAAGACGAAATAATATTTCTCAAAGATAAAAATGTAATCGAGAATTACACACACACACATACACACTTATGTAGTAAATTTAATTTTAATAAACGTTGAATATAATCAAGAACCTAGACACGTTGAAATACTAGTTAGAGTCAGATCATTATAGTCAAGTAACAATGGGCAAAGTTAGTAAATGGATGATGAGTTAGTACATGACACGTTTGAAGAAACAAAAACAATGTACTCTTGACTCTGAATGGGATAGATGTAAAAAAAAGTATTCGTAGAAAAATTAGAGATAGAATAATAAAAAGATACCAATTAAGTATTGAAATATTAAAAATAATTTATGTTCAGATTTTGATGACATCGTTGATCTTATAAATCAATCGACAGAAAAAAAAACCATAAATCTAAATATATGTAAATATTAATGAAGATTAATTAAATTAAATTGCAAATTGTCGTACGTGAGAAATACTCTAAGTTCATTGGTGCTCGAAGTTGGTTGTTAAACCCAGTACTCCTCGATTTTCGAGTAATCCCTTGTCCATCGTGGAAAATTGAGTAATTACTGTAACACCATAAGTGCTCTCAATTTACACGATAACGATGGATAACCTCTTGGAACATACAACTTCGATTCGTCTCGTGGATCTCTAATGAAATCGCGATAATTATCTTAATTACAAGCGCAATTAGAGGGAAACCCGTCTAATATCCAAAGGGAGAAGATGATGAGATCTCATTCGTTGATGAAAAGGAAGCAAGCATACTGACGTTCCGTATGAATACTACTGGGAATTAAGTTGCGATTAGGTGTACGTACGGTTTAAAAGTACTACGTATGTTTTCATTTTCACGCAGGAAATGCTTTTCATAATTCGACGAATGAATTTATTTCACATAAATGAATTCAATGATTGTCGTAATTAAAGGAAAAAAAATAAACAAATAAAAATTACTCCACGACTTTGCGTGCGAGAAAATAAAAATATTAAATTGAGAAAAATGTAGTAATTAACATCATAATTCAAATTATATACGTATAAAAAGAAATTAAAATTTAGAAAAAACAAAGTAAGATTACATAAAACATAAATTGATAAAAATTAATAATTATTGACTGACATCAATGAAACAAAAATTTGTTAAGCCCCTTTGTACAGGTAACATACGTTACAAGGATTTATAATGACGTTTACTTATCATAAAGGTCTTAAATAAATCACTGATAATGAATACTTGCCAATAATATTATCGATGTAACATAAAATACTGTCTATGGTATATATCAAAGATGAATATTTAATATGCCTTGTAATAACAAGTTTCCATTGATCAATTATTCCTTGTTTCTATTACTTTTTGAATAATTCATTTTCGTTAGAAAATGTTGGCGATATTAAAAAAAAATGAAATAAAGAAAAAGAAACCATCCTCTCCCGTGGTTGTGTCTAAAAATTCAAATAGAATAAACGAAATGGAATAAAATAAAAATGATAAAAAGAGAGAATCAAAATGAAGGATGTTGGAATAATATGAAAAACGATTCGGTCACGGAATTGAAAATGCGATAAGTAAAAGAAGGGGGGAAATAGTAAGCCTCCGGGGTTTCGAGCGATAGCAACGTCGAGCTAAGTTCACGTGAACATTGGTTTAACATGGGAAGATGTAAAAAGAGAAGGAATAAAAAATGAGAGAAGGATAAGAGAGAAATAAAGAGAGAGAGAGAGAAATATAAACGAGAGTGTCTTATAAATTTAAACATTATAAAAGAAATATCTCGAACAATCTTGTCGAGGATTATTCATACGTTTTAAACCCTCCCCCTTTAAAAGTAATTTTTTTTAAACTCATTTTTCAAACACGAGAAAAAGAGAGAGATTACATACGTTCTATGACATTGATCATTCGTGCGCGAACACGTTATGTAAAAAAAAAAAAAGGATTATTCTACTTTGTAGAGTGTAACGTTATTTTCTTGTTCATCGATATCATCCAAACGAAAGTAACAGAACTAACACGATTCAACGTTGTAACGTGGATTATTTTTCAAATCCCAAGAACCAAATGTAACTGCATTTACAATACACCCCCTTCTGTCCTCTTCCTCACATTCTCGTTTGTAATATTTATTCATTTATACCCAACGAGAAAAATATTTCTATCTATTGAACTTTATGAAATTCAATGAAATGTTATTTCATTGAACATTTGAAAATATATTAATAAAATAATAATGAAATATTAACGGAATGATTAAGGTACGATGAAAGAGAGAAAGAATGATGGATAATTGATTAGAAATATTTTAATAAAGAAAATATCGTTGTTGATAAAAACATAATTGAAAATTGATCAGACTTTTCCATATCTACGATACGTGTGCGTATTAAATGCGAAGAGAGTAGTCCATTCCACGAGGATTACTTCATTCCTCGACCATCGGAAGTACTTGAATTCCAGGACGTCCAACTGTTCAATTGAAAATCCCAATATTCCTCCGTCATCGATGAAGCACAACGTGTTTCGCGAGGGCCTTGCTAGTTGTTCTCCTGGCACGATTTTGTCCTGGAATTTGCTGGCTATTTTCTACACACACACACACACACTTACACATACATATTCACTCATACACACGTGCTCTCGCATATTAATATACATACAAGAATAAATCAAGCAAAAGCAAAGATAAACTTTTACCGAAATTTCTTTAAACATTAAAATTCAAATTTTTCACAACCAACACACAGATACATATTTGTCAAATATTTTCTATACACGTTTAAATGTATCCATGTATAAACACGTACATTTAAAAATATATAATGTTCAAGTATCGAGAGAAGGACCAATAGAAATTTCTTTGAATATTTCAAAACATATTTTATGTGATCTTTTTATTCTTTACAATTATCTCGTCTCTCATCTCGAGAAATTCATATTTATTTCAATTAACGTATACACACACACACATATATATTTATAGGATATAAACGTATACGCGTGAACGTAATTTGTATAGGCGAATAACGGAATTAATTACGACACTATCTATTGGGAAAGTTCTCCGCATGACTGAAATTCAGAGAACAACGTCGTTAACTGCATCGCGAACGTCATCATTGCCGACGTAGCAAGCGCTATATTGAAGGCTCATGATACACGTTAGGTTGGTAATGCTTAATTGGATGATATTTGCCGAACTCATGTAATCACCTGTTGCTCCTTCGAACACTCTCCTTTGTACTCTTACACGTTCTGATCTCAAAAAGAACGAATCTTATCGTTACCTTCAATTCCTTTTGAAATAACTTCGATTTATCTCGTAAAATAAACAAAAATTACAAATTATAAATAACCTTGTAAATTAAATGCATAAACTTTTTGAAATAATAAATATTCAATAACAAAGATAAGACAAAGAAATAAAAACCAACACATCTCTGTTGGTTTTTAATTTATTTTCTATTCTTCTTTCTATTTAATAATTAAATTCTTGTATATATTTTATCATTTTTCTAATATTAACTAAATTTTGAAAGAAAAATTTCGTTTAATCTAAACTACCTGCAATTGAATTATTATCTTCAATTTTATTCTATCAAATCAATTCATTTACCTATTCAGATAGTAGTGAATCGAACGCATAAAAGTATTTATATTTTTATATTTTATGTCATGTAAAAAGCTTAAATGCTACCTAAACAAAAATATATATGTATATGGACATATTATACTTAAATATAAGCATGAAATATAGTAATTAATAACGATAGAAAAAAAGAATAAGCGTAGGTAGTAAAATAATTACGAACAAAATACTAAAAGTGTAAAAGATAGAATAAAGATAAGAAGCAAAAATAAAAACAGAAAAAGAAGAATAACATTGTAGATAAATGAAAGAAAAGGATGTGGTGTGTCTTGATATTTTATTTTAAAAAAGAACAACCAACGTGGAATTATCTTTTAATTAATGACGAAGTGTTTCGACGAGAGCAAGGGTTTCCTGTTGGAGATTTATAATGCATAGAAAAAAAAAGTTAGAATACAAAAAAATAGAAAAAAAGAAGGATAAAAATGAGAAGAAAAATTGAAAGGATGTGTCCTTTCTCAGATTTACGTAAAAAGGAACATTAAGACCTATGCTTCACACTTTAACGAGGCCTCGGACGAATACCATCGTTGTGTATTCAATTAATTAATCCCTGTGAGCTTACTCGAGATTTACGTTGTTGGAAGTAAAGGGTTGACGGTGAGTAGAAACACACCGGACGATAAGTCGATGTGGACGAACAAGATAGGATGAAAATATATTTAAAACTTTTAAAAGAACGAATTTACATACAAAACACAAAACAACTTAAAACATACTAAATTATTATCATAAAAATAATAACATTTATATGTTTGTGTGTGAAATAAATCATTACACGTACAAATTAATATTACATTTTATAATATCTTTAAAATGGATAACAATGATGACAATGAAAACTCAAATTTATAATTGAAGAATTATTTGTAATATAATGAATTAATTGATTATAAATATATATGAATATTTATATGATAAAATTAACTATTATAACACGAAAATACGAAAGAAATGAAAGTAAAAGTAAAAGGAGTAAATTATACCAATAAGATTTTTTGGAATTAAAAAAAAAAGAATCAATGAACGTAAAAATTCAACAGAGACAATAGTGATTTACAAAAAAAAAAAAAAGAAGAAGAAATAGGGGAAGAAGTATTACACAAACGAGATAGGTTGAAAACACGAGTCTCTCGATCGTTAAGGTAAACATTAAGGAAAGTATTTCTTAATTAGTAGCTCTGTCTGAAACGAGGCTGACTGGAGGGTCAGGAACCATCATCCGGCCTTTTAAAGAGACCCAAGGTATAGCAATCGTAGGGGCGCTCCCTTGAACGCCTAAGCCGAGCCCTAACTCGGGAGTTTCTCGTAGATCATGATTTGTCTTAAGTGCCTGAACTTTTCCATGTCAACGTTTTCCTGGACGGCCGACGATAAAACGTCCACGTCGGCTCTTGATTCAAGATTTAATACGGTCAATATATATATGGTGTATATATACATATACAACCAATCTTAAATATAAGAAGGGTGCATTAGAGTAGTAGACATATGCTAAATAATTATTAAATTATAATATTCAATTCTTTCGATTAATTAACAATTATTTAGCATATGTCTTCTACTCTAATGCACTCTTCTTATATTTAAGATTGTTCTAACACGTATACATTGGTTTAATCATTACATTCTTTCTAACGTAATTCAAAATATAAAATAATTTCGATATCTTTTTATTTAATATGTTTTTAGATAAATTCTACGAACCGGACCTCAATACTGGATCGAAATATTAATTAAAAATTGCCTTGATAACTTTCATTCTTTCCAGATAAATCTTTTGTTAAATTTAACCGTCTACGTACTCACATGCACATAGAATAAGATTTCTTAGAAGTGGTGTTAGTATAATGAGAATAATATTCGAAATAAATAGAATTAATCCCTTCTGATAATCTTGTAAACAATTTTCAAAATTAAAACTGTCATAGATGATATCGAGCCAGTCTAACAATGGATTTCAAGGAGGAAGGTACGCAGAACTTATATTTATTACATTTCAATTATAATACTCGTTTCCTATAATAATTTAACAATTATTTAGCATATGTCTACTACTCTAATGCACCCTACTTATTTTTTAGATTTCACTAACACATACACGTACACATACTTTTCTATTATCTAAATATTAAGAAATAAAATAATAATCTATCATTAGAAATAGATAGCAGCTGTTCAAAAGTAGGTCACTGTTAAGAAAAATAGGTCAGCACTACAAAAGTAGGTCAGCGCTATAAAGGTGGTCAACTGTACAAAAACATAGTAATAATCCCAAACGTATTGAATGTTTTAAGAGAAAGATAGGCGAAGGTGTACTTCCGAGTCAAACGAGCTCAACATCGGTTATGTTCGTGTACCTCTCGGTAAATTCTAGGAAATTCGTTATATATGAAATACACAAAGAAAAACATTCTCTAACTGCCGGCTTAGTTGAACGTTCAATGTATTGTTTACGTTCGCCTCTCTCCGTCACTCCTCAGCTGGTGTCGACAACCGAACGTTGTCATTTCGTCGTTAGATTTGTATTTGGCCTTCGTATATGTTCGGTACCTTTCGATTATATTCGTAAGTACTTTTCATAATAATCGATAGTCTTCTTCGAGCGTCGGAAGGAATAACAACGATATTAGACAAGTACGTAATTTATTTCGCGTCGTGTATACGTGTGTGCGAGTTTTCTTTCTATGCAAGTGAAAATGCATATGTGTGCAAGTGTGTGTAGTTCATATATGTGTACAGTACAGTTTTGGTTATGGATATATGCAGCATTGGATACAAGGACAAAGTACATCTAAATGTAAGCTGACTATAATTTTTAATCTTTTTAACATTTCATCTCAGCGTGGTAGGGTTTAGTGTTAAATAT
The DNA here is from genome assembly GCA_023678845.1 of Mischocyttarus mexicanus. Classification (NCBI taxonomy): domain Eukaryota; kingdom Metazoa; phylum Arthropoda; class Insecta; order Hymenoptera; family Vespidae; genus Mischocyttarus; species Mischocyttarus mexicanus. Next base: position 1,457,796 of record JACGTP010000025.1, on the reverse strand, counting down.
ATTATATGAATAATGTTCAATAAAAAAAAATTCTTATAGGTAATCATAACGTTGTAGAATTTTGTTTAATCGAACGTTTCACGCACGCGTCCATAATTCACACGAATAAGTTTCGCTGAATCCACATATGTGCATTTATAAAATTAAAAAGGTTTAAAGTAATTAATAATAAATAAATAAAATTCACACGAATAACTTTTGCTGAAGTGTCACATGTGTGCATTTATAGAACTGAAAGGGTTTCAATTATGATTTCGTGACAGATTTATTTCATAATAATGCATAATCAACTCAGCAAGTAACACTGTTCTCTTCTTTTATTTATTTTTTGAACACTCGAATATTTTTTTATTTTATTTTTTTTTTTTATTTACTAATATGTCTTGATTTGCTGTCGAATCAAAGAAGACGTTATCCTAATTAAACACATGCACATATCTAAGCATTCATTGTTCTGTTGTTTCACTCACTCACTCATACAAAATAAAATAGAAAATACTAAAAAAGTATTTTACTTATACACATATACCTACTACCACCACTATTTTATCGCCAATAAATAATTCAGACGTATTTATAGGACATAAGTAAATATATAAAAAGCTTATAAAAGGTTGAAAAATGTTGATTACAATGTTGATGATTACACATTAACCAGACAATATAACAGATAAAAATTATTGAACGTACGATACGTGTATAAAAGAAAAAAGAAATAAACAAGGGCATGAAATAAGGAAAAATTGATCTTCTTAAATTTAACGTTTTGTCATTTTTTTTCTACTTGTTGAAAAACGAACGGGTTCCACTTTATAGCCAAAATTTCATTTCTTTGTGCCTTTTGGACAGAAACCTTGGGTGAACATTTTTCTACTTTTCAACGGGTGTCGCCTATCGTAAAAGACAACTTTATGGTTTGTCACGCGAAAGCACACACTTAAATTTACCGTGATAGTTTTTCCCTCTATTCGTGAAAATGGAGACAAAAAGATAGATACATTTGGTGAAGTAGAAAAAAAATAAAAAAAATGTTATAATAAAAACATGCAAAGTGTAAGTTTGTAAAAGTGAACTTTTTTTGAACATCTTTTTCTTTTTAAACCTAAGAGCAACGTGTTATATAACATAGAAAAATGTAATATATGTATGTATGTACATATACATATGTGTGCATATATGCCTGAGGGAACCAATCTTGTAAAAATTCAACGAATCAACGAGTGAATATTTCTCGAATAAGGTAACAAACAAATACGTTGATCTTTTTTTCTTTTTTGTATTTTTTTATCGAATTGACAACAACCGTCATAACAGTAATGACATGACAGCAAAAATGACTGACCGAATATGGAATTTATTTATATTATTCATTGAATCGGAATGGATACAAATTTAACGAAACAAATTCGTTTAAAGGAATATTTTTCAAATATTTTTCTATGCACATTTATGCATAGACAGTTTTTTTTTTCTTTTTATCATTTCCATATTATACTCCTAAAAACATTATTTCTATATGTAATATAAAAAAAGGAAAAATATTATAAATAATTTCTTATTAGATAATTCTAATAAATATATTTGTTATCTTGAACGATATTAAAATATATTTGATATTTTGAAAAGATTTTATATTAAAATAAAATAAAAAGAAAAATTCTAACATCCTAAGCTCTTGGGAGCTTTTATTTTATTGGGTGAATATTTCAAATATCCGATAGAAAAATTCTTCTACTACCTGACAAAAGGTAGCACCTAAAACCTGGAGATTTCTTTCGGACGAATGATTGAAGTTAAGGATAAGGGTTCTGCTGACATAGTGATGAGAAGCGTTCGATCGGAAAATTGGCATGTTTGTCGAAGTTTCGCGAGGTTGATCGTGACTCACGTATGTACATAGGTAACCAGAACATGAGGTATTGTTACATGTCCTGTAAATGTCGCGATATTCCAATAAGTCCACTTACAAAAACGTTATCGATCTTGTCACATCGTATAAATACATATATGTATGTATATAAGTATATAATAGATAGTATATATATATTTCAAGAGTGTATCATACATTTCGTATTCCTTTTAAAATCTAATACAAAAATTTGTCTTATTTTTTTCTTTTTTCTTATTTACTAGATCTCCATATTTTATCTTTTCATTTCTTATTATATTTCTATTTTCTACATAGATAAAAAAAAATTGAATATATATATATAATATAGAAAAAGTTAGAGAAAAACATAACGAAGAAAATAAAATTATCGTAGTATTTTTCCAAACGCCACGACTCGTTTCGTTTCAAATGGCTCAACACGTGAGAAATTTAACAATGTGAATATATTTCTAGTGTTTTAAATTCACGACGACGGTTCGATGCACCGGTATTAGTAATTCACGAGCATTCTTGGGACGTAAATTATTCTGCAGATATCGATTAACTATCCGACTGCTATGGAATATCATGTGATGAACGATTATATATCGTAATATGAAATAGATTGATAAATTAGATATTATATATACTTACATATGTATTTTTATACAGGATATGTCTACCTAATTCGACTATTTCCTTATAAAATATATATATTATATTTATTTATTCATTTTATTTTTTACTATAACAAAATTATTTTTATATTATTTTATATTTATAAATTAATTTTATTTTATACTATTTAATATACATCATATATCTTGCTTATTATTTACAAAAATAATATTTGTTATTAAATCAAATATTATAACAAACAAAATTATTTCTCAGAATCATTTTTTTGTTGTTGTCTATAATCATCATAATAATATTAAATAATAAAAAAAAAGAAATTCAAATATTTCAAATTTAAATAATTTTTATTCAAATAATATATATTTTATATTTATATTGCATACACAACACACTTTTGAAAAGATCGTAAAAAAAGTTTAACTCGTATACGGTCGTTCGTTTCTATCGTAACTGCGACAACGGAAACGAAAAATAATGAAGACCGAGCGTGAAAAGTGCTAAGCGAGAAATAAGATGCCAAGAACAGTCGGAAAGCTGCTGCATCCTCTATTTTTCTTTAACTTATCTTCTCCTACAATTCAAAAGAATGATTTCCTCAAACTGACCAGCGTGTGACTAATAGTAAATGAATGAAGTAAGCAAGTTCGGTTAAAGAGAAAATTATAAGGAAATAAAGAAAAAATATAAGAAAGAGAATAATATAAATTATTTATTATAAATATTATAATACAATAAACGATAATATCAAATCGATAATATATTTTAAAATCTGCTTTTTTTTTTTTGTTTATTGTTAAGATGTATCATTTACATGCATATATAAAAATTATAATATTTTGTTAAATGTCGTTATTTATAAAATATTTTTTATTTACTGATCATAATGATACCATAAATGTATAATCTTGTATACCAGTAACATCGAATGCCTTAATATTGAGGTAAAGTATTCTCGAAGCAGCAGAGTCACTGCAGGATTTAAGAATGAAATCTCAACTGCCTCCGTGGCGCAAACGGCTAGCGCGTTCGGCTGTTAACCGAAAGGTTGGTGGTTCGAGCCCACCCGGGGGCGAATCTTTTTTTTTTTCTTCCTTAGAAAATAAAAAAATATCACATATCATATAAATATTATTGTTTTTTAAATTTTATACATATATATATGTATTTTTCTTTTTCTTCTTTTTTTTTCTATATTTATTTTCCATACGCAAATTTCAAATGTTTATACAAATACGTCGAAATCCTTGACGTATATTTTTTTACAAATGTAAGTAAATACAATTTTCGAATGCCCGTATTGTTATGAACGATCATCTCTGTTTTATTTGTGTAAATAGAATATATTTTATTCCATTTGTAACGTCATATATTTAAATTTCCAGCATTTTCTGATAAAACTAAACAAACGCGCACACGCGCTCATTCGAAACAAATATCACTTTCTCTTTTAAACTACACTAGATTCTTTTACTTATAACATAATCAGTAATACTATTCGACCTTCGAATTTTAAAAGATATACAATATAGAAATTCGGAACACCACATTTTACAAGTGGGCCTCATGAAATATTAATACTGCAGAAGCGTGAGTAATCTTTATGGGCTATATCTATATCGCATTTAAGCTTGGCACCGTGCTGCGTTATTTTATATCCTTCTCTCTCCCTTTACAATCCTCCACTCTCTATCTTTCTTTCTCTTTCTACTACTCTACAACTATCCATGTTTCTGTCGATTAGACCATGCGACTTCCGAAGTCTACCACAAACACGCTTGACTTTAGTTCCCAGAATTACCGATAGATGCTGTAAACTTCTCACAAGTAAAAGTACACTTCATTTACAATATAAACTTACTTCCTGACGATATTCTTTACATCAGTAGCGGTATAAACTTATCTTTATACCATGCAAGTGATGAATGTGGAATATGATCTTATAAGATTAAACCAGGTTCTGATTCTACCCTGGCAACGCGGGGTAGACAGAGATCTTCTGATGCATTCTACTGATGTACGAAAAAATATTTTTTTTACACATGAATTTTAAATTTTCAGCAATGTAGTCTCAAAAGCAATTTATAATACTTTAAAAATTTACTTTGAGACTAGTAAATAAGTTTTTCCGGATTTACATGAAATAAAACATGTCAATTCAGTTGAAACTTCTAGTAATAGAAGAATGTGGATACGTTTTTGCACTATACCTTTGGTATATAACTTTTTGCTAGTAAGTAAATCTAATGCAGTTTTACAAAATTTTTTTGATAAAGAAATCACTGAAGTTCTTTGTCCTAAAATATAATAAATATTATATTATATTCTTATGGACAATGTCACAGTGATGAAATAGAAAGAAAAACATAGATAACAAACACACTTATTGTAAGCAACAAACTTATTATCTAGCGTTCCTGATGACATACGTAAGTTAGAACTTTGCTATTTATCATTTGTGCTCATTCTAATAGAAAATTACTTCATCGTAACATAGTAACACACATAAGTGTATACAAAGTGCTAAAAACAGAATTTTAGAAATGAGGAAAAGATTGAAGAAAGTATTTATTAATTAAAAGTTCCCTATAAAGTCAAACTAAACCTCGAGTGATAGTTCTAAATGTTATCCCCTTGTTGATGAACATTTCTATGACATGTAAATTGAGATACCCGTTGATAACAGAACTTTTAACGAGTTTCATTAGACCTTTATATACATGATTACAGAGAAAACACTAATAGTTTCCAAATTTTCAAAGAATTTTAATAAAAAAAAATCTATTATACAAAATATTACTACATCGGTAAATTAATTAAAAACTCAAATACAAAAAACTATATATAATGATTAACGCATCTAATAGGGAGAGGAAAGAAAAAAAAAAAGAAATGAGAATGACTATTCAGGAAAATACAAAAATAATAGAAAACACCGATTAAACGAATAGTTAGAAAATACAAAGATATTTGAAAAATATAAATTATCCATCAAGTACAATCTCTCTTTTATATTCTTATCTCATCAAATGTAATTTTCTCTAATATTCATTCCATCAGGAGGAAGACTAAAAATAATGAGGAAGAAGGAACGAGAGAGAAAGAGTTGCATTATACCTGTATGCTACCTAGTTTGGCGGTAGCTTCATTTTAGTCAGATAATCCTCTAGTGTATAGGATGAATGTACATATATACATGCGTGTATATGTGTGTGTGTGTGTGTAAGAGAGAGAGAGAACAAGTCGTTCGTGTTATAGTTGCATAGTACAAAGAGACCTTTAATGAGTTTTGCTTAATCCATTAACGAGCTTGGGAGTATGTGTCCATGTATTTCATGTAGGAATTTCACGAAAATGCTACTACCGATTCTTACATTCTGTCAAGTGCACAAACGCTGATAAAGCCTAATTTTCTTCAATACACACAACCACACGCACACACACCGCAAAATTGTTGGATATTTCTTCTCCCTTTGTCTTCTTTTCGATATAACAAATAAAAAAGTTAAAAAAATGAGCATACTATTCGATTAAATTAAACGTAATGTTATCTGGCAAAATAATGCATACGCATTTTACTCGTGCATCAACAAGTAACAACGTCTACGGGAATGACAAAATGGTAAAACGAAGTACGATTGTTGATCGGGAAACGTAAGATTATTTTTAAAAGTGGTATTGCACATTTAAAAATGTTTTTAGAGTCAAACAAGGAAAATAGAGAAATTAGTTGGTAGTGTATATACATTTTGTTGACAAACTCTGAAAGTACATTAAGAAAGATAAAATAAAAAAAAATAGAGAAGAGAAGAAATGCGCGTGTGTGTGTGTGTGTGTGTAAGTGTCCTTTGATCGAGAATAAAATCCAGTCTTGTTTGAAGTTACCCTTATAAAAGAGAACGAAGAAGGAGAAACGTAAAGTAAGAAAGGAAAAGAAAGGAATGAAAAGATAGTAGTAAGATAAGTAAAAGTAAAAAAGAAGAGAAAGAAAAAAAAGGGAACAGAAGGGAAAATTCCAGCACTGGTATGAAGTCGTGAGCATTTCTTTTTTTTTTATTCTCTCTCTCTCTCTCTCTCTTTCCCTTCAGATTTCACAAGGAAACTCGTTATCCTTTTGCAATGCTTATCCTTGTTAGCATTCAATTTACTCCTATTCTTGTAGCTTTGTATTTTTCGTGGTCGGTTTGACCATTATCATATTTTACGCTAGTCAAATATTGTTCGAACTCTATGTAAAGCTTTTTTTATTTTTTTTACATAGTATCTTTGGTTTTTTATTTATTATCATTTCTTTCTCTCTCTCTCTCTCTCTCTCTTACACACTCTCTTTTTGTACTCGGTGTTACTGATGTTACTGGTGCCATTGCTGTTGTACTCTCATTCCTATCCTTTGGCCTGCTTTTTCCTAAAAGCTCGTACAATACCGACACGAAAAATTTCAACAAATTCCAATCTCGATGAAACCGAGTGCTTGCTCTTTCTCACTCCCCTCTCTCTCTCTCACACTACTCTCTCCTCTCACTACTCTCTATATTTTTCTCTATTTATCTATCTATCTATCTGTCTATCTTTACCTCCTCTCTCTCTCTCTCTTTCTCTTTCTCTTTCATTTCTTGTCCTTGTCCTTCCCTTTTCGTTTTCTCTTTCTATTCATCTCAAAAGAATCGGAGAAAACAATTTCTTTAGTCCATCGTAATCGTGCTTCCGCATTTCCACAGTTAAAGCTCTTCCTCCCTCTACCATCCTCTCTATTTTCTCATCACGTTCGGCCACTTCATGCTCACAATCGTTAGAGTGCTCTCTAAATCTTCTCGACCAAGCTAATCTGCACTCTACTCTCCCCCAAAGGCATCGGCCGCCGCCTATCGAAAAGGCTGGTTCGATGAACAAACGAGATAACGAGACGCCGATAGAAAGAAGGGGGTACAAGGGAAGGGAAAAAGATATAGAAAAAGAAAAATGAAAGAAAGAGAGAGGGGAGAGAGAGCATTATTTTATTATCTTGGTATTACTCGTTCGATCCTTCACGATTAATTGCAATCGAGATTCCTTCACGCAATGTCCCTCTTTTCTCAAACTCGATAATGATTACGATAAGTTAATACCTTCCCGTTCAAAGTGATACGAGACAACGGTTATATAAATTCAAGTGGAATCTTAAAAACGTCAATTGCATTTTAAAAATGTAATCAATAAAATGGGAAGAAAGATAAAGGAACAAAGAGAGAGAAAGAGAGAGAGAGAGAGAGAGAGATTAAAAAGTTTTTTAATTCAATTTAATTTACTTAGGATTAGTGTGTTTGAAAAATCTCTTAAATGATCAAAAATCACGACTTTGAATATTTTATTATAATCCAAATCTCTTTTTTTCCGGTGTCTTGAAAAGAATATTATATTAATTGTCTTATTCACTTATGTTCTTAGCAAATATTAATCTTGGAATTAACTAACAATTTGTTATATCTCGAGAAAGAAAGATGGTATTTTGAAAAATTAGGAAAAAAAGAAATTATTTGTTAGTTATCTATATGATGTTATATAAAAAGTTATCTACTATGTGTAACTTCATTTATATTTTTCTTATCTTACAAAAATTAAATATATATTGTATAAATAATATTAAATTAATAGTATATATATAAGTACGTTATACTAACAATTCAACTTTGTTCAACTATTCAGCAAATATTAACTTTCGAATATAGGATATAACAAAATTAAAACCGTTACCGTTAGCTAACTAAATAAAAAAGTTACAACTTTAAAAATACACATAAACGAGAAAAAGAGAGAGTGAGTGAGTGAGTGAGTGAGTGAGTGAGTGAGTGAGTGAGTGAGGAGAAAAATATGTAGCTTTAAAGTTACACAATGTTGTATATAAGGTTAATCATTTTTCTACTATTTATTTTATCTCTCAGACGAAATATACTGAAAACGAAATAGACGGAATTGAGTCAAACAGGACGGAAAACATGTGAATCTAACGTTTACTTTTATTTATTTATTTCCTTCCATCTCGTACTATCTGAAACCCTGTTCCCTCTTTTTCTCTCTCTCTCTCTTTCTCTCGTTCACTCGTGAAATATCAGACATCGATTTAATATAATGGCATCCAGAGAAGTACTGTAACGTTTGATTCGTAATTCAAGACACGATTCAGGTTCCACCTTCCCCACAGGAGAAGTAGAGTCCTTGGAAGAATGGCAAACGGTAACACCTCTCGTGCGGAGTCAGCATTATTGTTGGTCACCGTAAATACACAGATGAGAACGTTCTTGTAAAGTTGGAAGAGAGTGGACACGTAACGACCTTTTGCGAAGTAACTACCAATGTCTACCGACCTGATTCTTTTTACCTATCCTCCTTTTACAAACACTTGTATCTAAAGTACGAAACATTTCAATGATACTACAAGAAGTAATTAAGGGTAATAAAAAAGGGATACAATTGATCACGAGGTTCTTCCAAAGAACTTTTTTATTTTATCGTCTATCGTTAGAACAAAAAAGTCTAATTATCTTCGACGTTTTATATCAACGAAAAGCTTTTTTTTTATATTGATTTTGGAAAATGACAAAAATAATTCAAGAAAAATGTATTAACAAATTTTCAATATCTATTATGGTATTACCAAAAAAAATAACAATACATAATTAATAAAAAATTTCATTCCAAATGTTTATTGATTGCAATATTATCTGTTATTATTAATACTACAACTACTCTAACAGATAGGCGAACGTTGAAATCCATGAAAGAGAAGGATTTTTTAAAAGGTCGTAGGATTCATCGAATTCTCAGGAGGGATACTTCCAGAAGAGTAACATGCCCAACAAATTGAGTTCAGATTCTGTGTTCTTTTTTTTTCCTTTCTTTCTTTCTTTTTCTTCATACACACGCGTAGTAGACGCATACATGCACTATCATCACACCTCTTCGAATTTCTTGCTTGGGCCCTTTCCATTTCAATGGATTTTTCCCACGGGTCAAGGAAAAAGGTTCCAACTGGTGGATATTCCTCAGGAGCTTCTCTAAACCACACTTCGAGTGACCACCTTTCGCCAGCCACAAGAAAAGGAAAAACCTGAATTCGAACACTGATCGAGCCCCGAGGTCCTTTCGTTTATTTCGTAACGCCTTTGGCCAATTTACTCTTCTTTTTACCCTACTCTACTATTTTCTTTTTTTTTTTCTTTTTGTTTCTTTCTATTTCTTATTTTTGCATTGACCGATATGAAACTTCTCAGTTTTGTTAAATCTCATTGAAAATAATATTTACAAAAGGATTTTACGTAATTCACATTGAATGGAATAAAATAATTTCGATTTTGTGTGTTGAAATTTGAAGAAAGAATTCTAATTCTTCAATTATATTCCAGATTTCGTGTGATAAATATTTTATATAAAAAATAAAAAAGAAAAATACTAAACGCGTAAGCAAAATGTAACATGTAACACGATTATATTTTAAAAAGTACAAATTTTAAGATACTACAGAGTAGAAAAATCCTGTTCTAACATAATTCTCATATAACACGATTTAAAAAAAAAAAACAGACAGCCCGTTCATATTGTTGCATTCATAATACGCAGCCTGCAGATGGAATGCATTTGTTAAATTAGAATTACTTCGGGGTTTGCTTACTTGACACAGATTCTATATAAAATAGTACAAATAAGCCGTAATATATAAAAGAGTTACGTCCCCTGCAAAGTTAATCCTTAAAAGCTATCGTAGAAAAAAAAATTCACGTTAATATAACCCATCGCGAATGAAATTTTATTATTATATTGTATCTTTTATTGTTGATATTAATTATAAACAATATATTTAATTAAAAACAGATTTACGTTGTTATATTTATTATTAGATTAAAATGATTTATATAACAATGTTAAAATATGGTTAAAATATTTCAATAAATTGATTACACTAAAGAAAAATATTGGAAAAATTTCTAAAATTTAACATTTAAATAAAGAATGCATATATTAATTATTATATAATAATAAAACATACATTTCTATAAATATTTCTACAATATCTGACAAATTGTGTCGATTTAAAAATAAGATAAAAAATATTTTCTTCCAGAATAATTTAGAAAAAAAAACATTTTCCTGGTCGTGTGTTTTTATCGAGGTGTTTTAAAAACAAGAACGTTTTGTATTAAATGCAAACAATACTTTATTAATTTATTAACAATAACGATAAAACATTTTTCTAAATATTTTTGCAATGTTGGATCATTTGATAAATCTAATAAAAAAAAATATAGAAAAAAAAAACATTTCTCTGGTAGTATGTTTTTATCGAGGTGTTGAAAACGAGAACAGTTTTCTTAAGTACTAACGATACTGAACGAAGGTAGCAGTAGCAGCAGCATCCATGGACCCTTTATCGCAAACACGCAAATTACTCTCGTCAGAGGAAGCAAACAGGAATTTCCCAGGCTCTTTAGGATAACAAAACGAAGTTCTGACCACCTTTAGAGAGATAGTTTGCTACGATATACGTCTTGTTTGATCGAAGAGAAGGTAATACTACTCTCCACTTTTGGCTCATTATCGTCAACTCGAGTGAGATAATCCTATGCCTTATAATCGAGCATCTTCCCTTTCCTTCGCACCAGAGTAAGTAGGCAACAAGGGAAGGATTTTAGAGATGCTACGAGAACATGAGGTCTATCGGGCATTATTGACATAATCGAAGGGATCACGAATCGACTATACGCGCACGCGCAAATTTACTTCTAATCCCTTGAGTGTTAGGAACTCCCTTTTGGGATCTTCCTAAAATTTCACGGTTTTCGTCTATTAAATACGTGTACATGATAGAAACAAAAACACATATATATATTTACATATATATAATTAATTAATATATAATTGCATTATAAATCATATTATTATTTAATACGAGCACGTTAGTTAAATTTATTCTAATAAGTCACTGTAATATCAATTAAATTATATATACGTAACTAAACTTATGCAAATACTCAAAGACACACACACACACACACACAAATATATATATATTTACACGTAATATATATAAATTTACTTTAGATTATAATAAAGTTTACGTTAAATGTATTCCTATTTGATATCTAATATATGACACACACATATGTAAACGTAGGAAAATGGTTTATCCATTCATTCATCCGGTCAGTATTATTTCAACAAAAGGGGGTGGTATACATATATTGACCGTGCAAATACTACCGAAGAACCGACCGAAATGGATCGTTTTAATTGTACAAGCCGTATCATCGAGCTTCGCCAATTGGAGAGTTTCAACACGTGTTTGCTATGGATTTGAGAGATATCGTAAAGAAACAAAATAACCATAATTTTATATTTAACACATATAAACAATTACATATAAAAATTTCATACGTATTAATTGTAATTCTATTTTTTTTGTTTTTTTTTTATACAAATGGTAAGACCAAAGATGATTCTATTAGGTTGTCAAATATGAAATGGAGCAAAAGAATGCATATAATTGAATTGAAATTTGCTCTCCATTTATTATTTTGCGAATATGTAATGAACTAAAGAAAAGCAAGGGGAGTAACGAGAATAAGAAATAAAGATTTAAGAAAATAGTAAGAAGATTTTTATTAAAAAAGAGTAAAACAATTTGTATTTTATTTTTAAGTTTTGTTGTTGTTGTTGTTAAAATCCAACGACGATGATTATCTCGAACGAATGCACACTGGGGGAAAACGGGGGTAGAAAAAGGAACGGAATAAGAAAAAATTCGTTTCGGAAGAAAACGTAAAAAGGGCAGAAGGAAAAGAGAAAGTAGAAGATAAAAATAAACGAAAGGAATGAAACGGAGAGAAGATGAAACGAAAAAAGAGAAAAGAAGAATAAAAATAAGAAGAAGAAGAAGAAGAAGAAGGAGGACAAAAAGAAAAGTAAGAAAAGGAATTTTCTATCCTTTCCTTTTCTTTTCTTTTCTTTCTTTCTTTTTCTCTCAGAAGAGACGTAGTTGGTTTTTCAAGAACCGGACTCGGGATGTGCCTGGCAAGCGATTAATCCTGCTCTTTCAAAGTCGAGAATAAGAAGGACTCTTCATACATGAAATTTGCGGACTTAAATGGTTCAAGAAACAACGGAGGAAAAGTTTCTAACGTAAGATTTAATATATAACTATATATCTCAATTTTTCTTTCTTTTTCTTTCAAACCCTAACTCTCTCTCTCTCTCTCTCTCTCCTCGGAATTCAGAGGAAGGGAGAGAGAGAGAGAGAGAGAGAAAGAAGGTGGAACGGATACTGGGATAGAGGTCAAGTGGAGCCGTCAGTTAATTTTGGGTTACTAAACAAAAAAGAAAAAATAAAGAAGAAGAAGAAGAAGAAGAAGAAGAAGAAGATAAATTTACGATTGGGCGTGCCCCTGGGTCATGGTCTAGTCTAGTCTGGTCTGGTCTAATCGCAAAAACAATTATGTTTTTTTTTCCTATCTCTCTCTCTCTCTTTCTCTATTCTTTTCAATTAACATTCGGTACAAAAAAATATAAAACAAGAAGTAGGAAGGGAAAGGGAAGGTAAAAAAAGAAATAATCGAACGTATTCGTCGCTTGTTGATCACATCCACGGTGGGATTATACTGTCCACTTGATTTTCCTCTTTACTTTAACTGGGAATGAAAAGAAATAAAGAAATAATGGAAGAAATAAAGAAAGAAAAGTCGCTTTGAGGTACCAACGTAGAAATCGAAATACAGCTTGGTTGGTAGTGGTGGTGGTGGTGGAGGTGGAGGGTAGGTGGATAGGTGGATAGGTGGATAGGTGGGCTGTCATACGAGGAAAAATACGGCCGTTCACCGCGTTAAGATAGTATAGTATAGTACTCTTTTAATTAAACGCCTCGGTTGAAACGTGGTTTTCACAACACAACCAAGCGAATGCTGACAACTGCAATGTCCACCTAGCAGCCACTTCTGTCCACTGTCGTTCCTCTCCTTTTGTTTTCCACTTTTTCTCTTTCCCTCTCTCTCTCTCTCTTTTTCTTTCTTTATCCTTTTTGTATACCTTTTATTTCCTTCATTACCACTGTAAAAAGATCTCTTCCCATTTATCTATCTATCTATCTATCTATCTATCTATTTCTATCTCTTTTCTCTTCCACTATCTCCGGATTCCCTCAGTTCATCTAAATCCTCATGAAAATACCTTCGGGATTCGAAAAAGAAAAAAAGACAAAATAGAGAAGAAACGAGAACGCATATTCGTCTTGTAATTTCATCCTTTCCCTTTTACTTAGTCTTCTTTCCAATCGCTAAATAAAAATCCACCCCGATGTTACAATTCTAATAATATTCTTTCTATGATATCTCTCTCAAAAAGAGAAAGAAAGAGAGAGAGAACAAGAAAAGAAATACACGAGAAGAAAAAATAAAAACTGAGGAAAGGATAATAAAAGATGTGGGGTGAAGAAAAGAGGAGAGAATCGAGAAGAAAAATGTAATGATGATATATTAAAAGTGATCTTATAGTTTTTTGTTTCTTTTATATTCTGATTCGAAAGGTCAAAGGAATGAAATTGAGAAAGAAGAAGAGGAATAGAAAATATTGACAAAATATATTATATATATTTTATATAAAGAGAAGAAAAAAAGGGTTAATAAATAAATTATAGATAAAAGATTCTCGAGATAAATGAAATATATTTTAATCGATAATTGTTCGGACAAGTCAATGACCCTTAAACGACATCGATACTTTTCTTCGTTTCTCTCATGAGAGAAAAAAAAGTAACTTTGTGAACAGGAGTGCGTGTACCTACTACCATCCGTTTTTCTTTGAAGATATATAGGCTTGTCTCTCTTTAGTTTCCTCTCTCTTTCTCTCTCTCTTTCTCTCTTTCTACAACAGGCATGAGAGTTTAGTCTACCCAGGGACGTAATTTATATGGACACTTCCTCTTTCTCTATTTCTTCCGTTTTCCTTCTCTCTGTTTCTTTCTCTCTGTTTCTCTCTCGCTCTGTTTGTTTCTTTTTCACAGGACGTGGAAGAAAAGTCGATAACAAAAGAGGACAGGACGTATAGGCGAATAGTAGGCGTCAGGTGCCGAAACTAACTGCTATTTGTTTTCACAATCGACAAATTATTTCCGCTTCCCGTTCGTCGATCAACCAACCAACCAACCAACCAACTAACCCCCCTGTTCGTTGGAAAGAGTACCCACAGTACAATGTCGTTCAACTTTAACCATTTCGATCTCTTTCGCACTAAATAAATACGAAAGATAGACGAACATAGAAAGATAGAAGGAATTTTCAAATCGGTATTTTTGGATATTGTATTTTTTTTCTTCGAATGATAATAACATTAATAAACGATACATACGGCAAAATGTTAATTATTTTTATCATTTTAGTTTAAAAAATAATTAGATTCGAATATTTTTATTGAAATTGAAAAAAAATATCAAATTAATATGAAATATTTGAAAGATCGTATTGCAATTGGTATTATCGTCAATTGATTAGAAAAAAAAATATTAAAAATAACAAAGATGACAAGATTATGAAATTCCAAACTATACAAAATAAAAAAAAGGTAATAATTAGTATGAAAAAAATAAATACTCATTTTTACATCCTAAAATATACGTTTTACAATTTTATATTTATTCTACACACGTATTAGGTATAGAAATACTTTACAAGTATGTCAATGGAGAAAAATGTAAGCGTTTTGTCTCCTCGTTCTCGAATTATTTAACGTCGAGAGAAAGAGAAAAAAAAAATAGGAAAAAGAAAGAGCGCTGGATAAGAGGCAAAAGATAATTCACTTTTCCTCGAAGTTTTCGCGATAGATGGAAAAGTTTGTCACACTTCTTCTATCCCGTTTTTCCTGATCCTGTCTTGCTTCTTCCATCTTCTTACCGTTCCTTCACACAACCACAAATTCTCTTCTCCTATTTTTTTTTCTTTCAATTTTTTTTTTTTTTAACATACGGCTTGTCCGTAACTCACTTTCTGGTTTCTTGGAGCGTGTTGCTCTGGTTGGCTTGCTTCGTTCCCTCTTACACGTTTTATGAAAATCCGTTTGAAATTATTCGAGCGAAACTGCGTTGTTGCGACGCCTAATCTTGTAAAATACGTTCTCGTAATGCCTAAATAAGTGCGAGAACTACAACCAAAGAATAGTTCGTTCAACGTTCACCGAGTTTTTCTATATTTCCGTTTCTTAACGATAAAAAATATAATATTAATGAAAGAAGAGGAAGAATAAGTTCGAATAAGTTCGCGTAAGTTTAAGTAAGTTCGCTGTAAGAAGAAAACAATACTAACAACTTCTTTCAGACACCCTTTTCATCTGAAAATTAATAAAACCCAATGTCGAGAATTTCTTAGAAAGAAGAAACATTCACATATATTTCCTTTAAAAATTATGCGATAATATATCTCTCCTCTTTCTTCTTGAGAATAGACAAATTATTTTCTAAACAAATAGAAAAATTTATGGAATAAATCAATTTTTTTTTTTCAGATTAAAAACATATCAAGCCCCTGGAGACAAGCAACACGCTATACTACATCGATAATATTTCTCGTTAACTGCATCTATCGGTAAGAAACTTTTTTTTTTAAGCCTCGTATGTGATAGGTAACACGTGTTACAATCATGCATAGCAAGTTGTCTATCATAAAGATGATTTAAATATTTCTTCGTGAATGATATTTTGCATCGAAGGTGTATAAAGGATTGCCTATATTTCAGGAATCATAAATGATATTTAAATCATTAAACAAACCTATTCAATTCTATTACAACACTTTAAATAATTCTTCAAAAATTCTTTTTTTTTCTATATTACTCATATATATATTTATAAAAGAAAAAATAAGAAGAAGAAAAAGGAAGTAAAAAGATTCATTTAAAATCTCGGTTTATAAACTATGCACCATTTTATAATAATAAAATCTGACGGATTACCTACGAATGAGAAAGTCTCTTTTCCGTTTAAGAATATTTTACGTACGCGTAGAAGGACTCGTAATAAATGAAATAAATACATGTACCGTAAAATTTGGGGACACGAAGGGAAAGAAAAATATTACACCGAGCTAAATGGAAATTCATAAATCATCGAGAAACGAGTGACACGCGTTTAAAAGGTTGTTTTCATGAATTTTCAACGATAGAAATAATCCGAAGGGTGAAGTGAAAAAATGTCTATCATTTGGATCGTAGGAAAAATAAATCCCAGAAATATCGAAGTAAGAGAAATTAAAGGATACGAGAGAGAAATTAGGATAGATGACAAAGAGGGGAAAAGGGAGGAGAATGTGGGTTAATACGTTTCAAAGCTGGTTAGCTCTGTCGCTGTTAATGTCGGTTGTTCTAACGCGTGTAACACCGACCGGTCATTATGTGGCTTTGCCTGAGGGACTCCAACGAAATGGAGACCCTCAAACGGCTCGATTTTGTGGCGAAGATAGAACTGTCTCCTGCTTCAAACTGGCCCAAACCTCGTATCAGCCATCTCTATCTCTGTTTGTGTATATGTGTGAGTATACGTGATGCATGTGTCTAACTCTCACTCTTGTTCATTCTGTCAGTTAAACTCGACCGGTCTATCATCGTTAAGGAAAACTCATTCCAACTAGACGCGAGAACCAAACCAAGATGTTTCTTAGTGAATTAGATCAAATTGGGAGCTTAGTGTATCTGGAGGATACGGTTTTATCATAATCTATGTCAAGGATTAGCAATTTTATTCTATATTCGATTGTAGTCAAAATATATCGGTATTTACTTGACAAAACTTTGATATATTATAACACATTCATATACGTGTATCTTGTGTAGTAATAAGTGATAACAAGGGAAGGTGTATTAAACCACAATATGATATTTTATTAATATTTATTAACTTAAAAAGAAAATTAGCCAGACAGAGAGATGAAATTTTATTATTTTATATTATAATTAAGAGTGTGGGAAAATTTTGACGTATGCATATCTCCAACCAAGCGTTCATAATTTGATGCTGTATATCCAGACAAAGATAATGATAATAAATTTTTAGTATGAAAATGTTTGGTTTTTCGTGAATTTTATATATGATAAAGTTTATTCACGCAAGTATGTAGATCCAAGAGACAAGAGTAGATATATTCGTTACCATCCTACTATCAAGTAGGATACTTTTCTCGATTGACGTATTTCAAAAAATCTTCCTTAAAGTTTCTCCGTTTTGTAAATCAGTTTTCAGAGTTATAATTTCATTTTTTAACGGATGTTTTTTCTTTTTTGTATTTCCAATATTAAATGTATCAAAAATCGTTTCCTATCTCGATCTATGATCGATCAGAAAAATCATTTCGCGATCAACGTATTGGCTACCCCTGATCTATACAACGAGATATTCTCTTTAAGTAGGAAAGTAGAAGAGAGAGAGAGAGAGAGAGAGAGAGAGAGAGTGTGTGTGTGTGTGTGTGTGTGAGAGAGAGAGTGAAGAGAGAGAGGGGACAAACGAGGCCTAGCATGCACGTACGATGGGTTCTTGAAAATCTTGATGATGCTCCAGCTCTGGAGATCAATCGAGATTCCTCATCGATCGGTTCACTGTCCATGTGTGTGTATGTGTATTGTCGAGTTTCGGTAGGAGCTTGATAATTGACTTCGCGATTACGTGCCTCGAGACGATGACAGAGAAGTGGACTCCTACCAGTTATCTTCGAAGAACTCTCACTAGAATTTTGTATCTAACACCTACATGTTGTTCTAGTTAAACAATCACTAACTCCAATTATTAGTGTATATTATATTGACCAGATAAATAAATTTGTTATTCTGTATGATAGTAATATTAATTTGTTATTAAATCTTATGAAATTAGCATAGTCACACTGACATAACATGTACATGTGTGTACATACTTACATATCTATATTAGAAACATCTTTTCCTTGTAATACATATATATACACACATGTACGTAGTATCCCAACGGGATTGCAAGAACATTCGAGTAGAACCAATTTAGCCTGAAGGAATTTCCTCGTACTAAACGACGAAATTTCAATGTCGAGCAATACTAAGATCTGTACTACTAGCAGGACTCAGTTTTCTTCTCTCTTTAGAACGATATCGAACCTACTACACCTACCTAATACCCAACGCCTTCTTCTTTCATTAGACTTCATTAAAATCCCTTCGCTTTTCCCCGTCGTCGCGTAACTGTTGCCCGTGGACAGAATATTCTACTAGCATGCAAAGTATCGTTGGGCTCGTTTCAAACTCGAGAAGACGTTCCTTTAATCTCATCTTTTAAACGGGAACATTTAAAGTTCTAGGATGGATCTACATTTTATTATTTCCTAGCTAGTTTTAATTGCAAACGACAGGGGGTACGTGTCATACTTGTAAATTATATATATCATGTTTAATTACCTTATTCGCTAGCAATATAACTCTTACGATGTAAATTTATCCTACGATGTGCTTCTACTATGTGTCACGCGTAAATAACATTTATTATACTTTTAACAATTTATTATCTACGTTGTTATTCATTATACTCTTCATTGATAAAATTCAAATGAATGATAACAGAGAAATACAACAAAAAAATACGATTAAAAATAAGTGACGTTAAATAAATTACACGTCGTGAAAGATAAAACTATAGTTTTTTTTTTTATATTACTTTTTCCATACCTTTCTTCGACAAACTTAAAAACGTGACATAAGATAAATATATTATATATATGGCACAAATAGCACGTATATTATTTGAATAATAAATATATCTTTCAATAATAATAAACATAAATATTATATAAATCTGTTATATATTAAATTCACAGGACAACGATTATACATTGTGTTTTTATTTGAAACTTATTTTTTTTATCTAACAAATACATGTATTAAAATTAACATGAATTATTAGGAAAAGAAATCATATTTATAATTTGCATTAATTTCAATACAAAAAAGAAATTAGATATCTGTGAAATAAACTGGCTAAGATAAATCAATTTCTAAAGGTTTATAAAAATGTTCATTTAATAATATATATTTTTAACTAAAACACAAAATCGGTGTGTATATATATAATAAATTTATATATTGTGTATTAATATTATCCATCGATGATTAAAATATGAAAGTATACAAAGATTTGTAAAGATTTTATTTTTATACAAATTATCTCAATGATATTATTATAGAAAGATCGAAAGAGATTGTAACGAGAACAAAAAAAAAAATAGGAGAAAAAGAAAGATATATAAAACTAAAAGCGATCGATGAAACTGTAAAAGAGAAGTGATCATCGAGAGAGGAGGCTCGTTAGTTTCCGCTTTGAAACGTTCCATGCATGTCACTAAAATCACCAACCGTTGTTACATTCGCACACCGATTCGAAATATTTCTGTTTCGGTTCTCTACCCCTTCAAAAAACGATATATATATACACATATATACACATATAGAATGAGTGAGTAAGTGTGAAGAGAGGGAGGGTGAAAAGGGAGAGGGAATATCGACTCGTATCCTTCTCGTCGTGAACGTTTTTTTTTTTTTTTCACGTTTGCTTTTACTACTAGTTTCTTTTCTCTTTTTTCTCCTCTCCCACTCTCCCTCCGTCTCGCTTTTTTCGTCATTTCTTTTGGTTTAACGTGAAAGCTCTGGGAACCTTCGTTGCGTTTATAATCACAGGAAAAGCTTGAGATTTTCTTACGGCTAGCCAGTAAGTCCTCGATCTTTTAAATCGTCAAATGGCTGACCGGGTTTAAAGCTCTTGGGACTTTAAACGTCGAATCGATCTCTTAATCGTCCTTTCATCTCTCTCTCTCTTTCTCTCTTTTCACCCAGTTACACGACATTCTCTGTACGTTTATATTGGAAAATTCGTATAAGCTGGTGAATAATATGTATGTGAATAATGTGAATCGGATATACATTTGAATGAAATAAAATATATATATATTGGAAATTATAATGAAATAATAACATAAAAGATTTTTAACAAAACGATATAATAAGAACTAACGTTTTAAATCTAAAGAAAAAATGATTATCTAAATGTTATATAAATCAGAACAATAACCAATAAATAAAATATAATAAAAGAGAGAGTGAGAAAGAGAATGTGTAAAGATAAAAAAAAAAGAGAGAGGTTTACATAAAAGTACATAAAGAAAATAACCATAAAGATCGATAACCTATATATGATATATAAATCTTGCGATATAAAAATAATAAGGAAAAAAAAATGAAAAAAAAGAGAAAAAAAGAGGAAAAAACTTAGAAAGTTTAAAGAATAAAAAGAAAAAGAATGTTAAAACGTAAAAGTATTAGATAAACGAGAATAAAAAAGTGGACAAGAAAGATCGATAACTTATCGATAACTCGTCAATGATAATTAATCGATACGACTCGGATGGTAGAACGTTTCCGGTAATTTTCGTGATCTGGACTGGTCCAAGCCCTAGCTAGGATGATGTTCTATGTACGAATAGTTGATACGAAGGGTTACGATGTTGGAACTCGAGTTCGAGTTGGTAAAGAAGGAGATTGTGGAAGAAGGGTGAGAAGAGGGTTGAAAAGAGGGTGAGAAGAGGAGGGGGGGGATGAGTCAGTACTGGTTTGCAGCCGTTACTGCTGTGCTGATGCTGGTACTGGATACTGGGTACTGCTGGTACTGGTACTGGTACTGGTACTGGTGCTGCTGTAAAAGCAACGACCGGAGCTGACCTGAATCCACGACTGGAGCGATGAAAAGGGAGCAACAAAAGCGACGAACTGGACGAGGACGAGAGTGAAAATAGGGAAAATAGGCCGTTGTCGGGCCACCCTGTATAACACTTTTACTACTACCACTACCACCATTACCATCACCGATGCATCTATTACTACTACTATTACTATTACTACTACCATCATCTTCTCTTCATTTCTCTTCTATGGTGGAAAACTCGTCGGACCTACCTGACGAGTTCCATTAAAGTTGAAACTGCAGTTACTCTGGTCTCTGCTTAAATTTACCAACCTTACGAACCTAAACCGTAACATCCAAAACGCACAGAACATTTTTTACTGGATAGAGAAAAAGGATAAATACTAAAACAGAGAGAGAGAGAGGAATACTAAATACAGTGATGAGTATGAATGAGCAAATGTTTCGAGTTTTCTCCAACCGTGATGTTAATTCCAAGAAAATATCTATTTTCCAACTCCTATCTACGATTTTGTATATTTTGATCAGAAAATTACTCCGATTATGGTAATAGAAGAATCTTTATCTGATTAATAGCTTTAAAGGTTTTATTTCATCTTCTAGGAATGATAATAGATACTAAATTGTTACTAGGATGAACATCCGGAGAAGTGGATATTTATGAATCATGATTGGTAACATGGTTAACGTACGGATTCGATCGATAAGGTTTCGATGAGATAATTCCGATTGAAACAATAATAACAATAATCTGTAGTAGTTTTGATAATGACGATGATAAGCATAGAATCCGATGGTAATCCATTAGAATCCATTTAATGATCATCGAATTTCCAAATACCAAGCAATTATCCGTGGCGCGTGCCGAAACATAAAAGTGATTTTGCGTATCCATTATATTTACGGTTACCCAGATATCACTCAATTGGAGAAAAATAATTTAACTAGATATCATGGTTTTCATATATTTTACAATTTATCGATAAATCCTCGATCTTTTATTTATTTCTTTTTTTTTCTTATCTACGATGATTAATTTACCGAAAATGTTTTATCCATTTTAAATGTAATTATTAAATATTGTATATAATATTTTTATGATAAAAAATTATTAACACTAATAACTTCTTTATCTGAGATCTTTAATATAAAAAAGAAAAGAAACTTTTGTATCGTTTTAAAATACAAATAATCGTAACCACTCGTTGTAAGCGGATAACATTTTTAGACTAACTCTAAAATAGTGTTTTTATTTTCTCTCTCTCTCTCTTTTTCTCTATGGGATCAAACGCTTACGCGAACTTCTCTACATTTGGAAAAGTATATAAAGAAGAAGAAGAAGAAGAAGAAGTAGAAGTAAAGGAAGAGGGTGGAAAAAAAAGGAAAGGAAAGAAAAGAAAAGAAGGAAAATTCGTTGGTAACTTAATCCTTAAAAACTCGAAGCATTTCAACGCGTCGACTAGAAATCCCAATCGAAACCCACAGAGAAAGTTCTACAACGACAATTAGATCAGCGAAGTTAAAAAGTGTGTTTTGGTACCTTGGGAAGATGAGATAGGTTATCGTTTTTTTCTTTTTTATTCATTTTTTTTTCACGAGCTTTCACGGAAGAAAAGAATCGAAAATTTTGTAGCCTTGGACAGGCTACAAGGGAGAGGGAGAGGAACCCCCCTGGTTGCAAGCTCGCGAGGAGGAGGTGGAGGTGGTGGAGGTGGTGGAGGGGGAGACACTTTGAAAGTATAATTCTGTCGGCTCGTAAAATCGCGGCTTGCTCGTTTGGCCTAATGGCGAAGGCGCCGTTTTTCAATTTGTTCGAGCAATTTCCTTTCCTCATTGCGATATCCTTTTTTTCATTCTCTCCATCTCTCTTTCTACCTAACTTTCAAATGATAGTAGAAATTCTACTACGTTGAAAAACCTGAAATTAGCTTAACGTTTGGACACATCCGATACGATTGTATTACGAAGGTTGGCCCAAAGGTGTATGTATGTAAATGTGTGTAGACGTGTGTGTGTGTAGATGTCCCAGAGAATATGAGTTTTATGCGAATAACGATCGAAATAATCGTTCTCTAGCGAATCGAACGATTACCTGGGTAATATATTTAACTGGTGTGCTTGCTCGTTCATTCATTCATTCGTTCGTTCGTTCGAATCTTTCTCATAACAAAACAAAAAATACCTATGAACAATGACAATTCGCGAATATAGGTTTTATTCATTTTTTTTTGTTTAGAAACAATATCGTGCTATTGATCGATTTTTATTGTTAGTTTCTTTTTTGTTTACCTTTTTCGCGCGTGATACATTTACTAATATGTAATACATATGCTTTAATGTACATATTTTACGTAATATATTGAAATTAGTGTATAAATAAACTTACGTATGTGTATGCGTTAGTGTACAGTATACACTAATGTAAATCTAATTCCTAAATTTGGTTTATTTTAAATATTAAAAATATTAAAATTATTAAATTTAAATTTATAAATAATTATTCATGTTTTTAAAGATACTTCTTGGTAAAAAAGAAAAAAATTACTCTGATAAGTTTGACGTCATTCTAGAAATATTTTCTCGTATTTTGTTTATTTTGTTTTATCAAAAGAAGTATTTCTAAACACAAGAAGAAGACAAAAAGGAAGAAGAAATAGAATGATAGTTTTTAAAATGGGAAACACATTTTTTCATTAGTTGTTCGAAAGAATATCGCATAGAAAAGAAAAAGTTGCAAGTACTATGAAACATGCTATGTACTACAAGACTGTAATACGAAGAGAGACCAGCTTGCTCGTAAAGCCAAGTTTCATGTTAGTTTACTTCGACACTTCTTCCCCTTGAGTAGAAGTTTTTCTCCTGCGTATATAAGAGCCGCCTTATGAAATTAGCTATGTATGTGTCTGTGTGTGAGAGAGAGAGAGAATAAAAAAAATATAATCTCTTACCTTAAGCCGTGTTGCTTGTGAGGTCGTTTGAAAGAGCCTTGAGTGGACGGTTACCTGTAAATAAAAAAAAATACCCATGAAGATTAGACAATTTTTTTTTTCTTCAACGTGTACTACTTCGATCATTATTTATTGATCAAAATTACTCCAAACAACACAAAATAATAAATAAAGAATTATTTCTTAACACGTATTCGTTCGCATAACAAAAAATCATCATTTGTATATTACAAAAAATAATTCATTCTAAATAAATTAAATTCTAATTTTTATACCAGAGATAATTCCAATGAAGAACTGATTTCTTTTTTTGACGGTGCAAAATATTATTGGACGAGTATATGTTGACATGGAGATATGTTGACATGAGAGTGTTTAGGATATCTTTTAAAAATTATTTGAATTTTGTTATTCGATAATATTATCAATCGTATTATCCATTAATATACACCTAAAAATAATTAAAATTATTAAAGCTTTCTACTATAACGTGTTTATGAAACAATAAATAAAGATGAAGAGAGAGAGAAAGGAGAGAAAAAGGTGATAATATGACTAAAATGAAGGTAATAAGGATAGTCACGAATTCTAAACGTACAGGAATGCGTTTTCACATCTCGTCCTTAATAAAGCGGTATACCTTGAGGGATATATCACATAGGAAGGATAATGGTTGGTAAAATAGTGATCGTTACGTTGCGGGAACATCATTATGGGACACGGGATACAACGTTCTATGAACATAAATCAAGATATGGTTCAATCCCATAGACAGACAACTCTCTGTTTCAATATTATTAAATGTTTCGAAAAGTCAAATAGAATTTTATTTCAGAAAAAGAATGAGAGAAAGTGATCGTATAAATGTACACGATTCAACACTTAAAGTGTTGTGATAGTATATTTTAAATTAAAAAACAAAAAAATACATATATATATGATTAAATGATCGCAGTAGTAATGATACATTTTTACTCAGGAAATATACGGGCGTACAAGATTAAACGATCGCAGTAGTAATACTACGTTTTTAATCAAACATATACACATACACATATAAGATTTAATTATCGAAATAATAATGCTACGTTTTTAGTCAAACGGAATGCGTTTATGCTGCAAGCTATAACAGTAGTAATGTAACGCTTTTAGTCAGACAGATATGCATTAATGCTTAAACGATCATCTTGTCAGTGGTAATGGTATATTTTAATCAAACGTATGGGATACACATCTACACTTTGAGAATAAATAAATCGTGATACTAAAATATGCTTTATTATATTTTTCTTCTTCTTATTGTTATTGCTGTTAAATATAAAAAAAAAATATATAGAGGAAAAAACATAAATATCCATAATAAAGTCGAGAAAATGTAGAAATCGATTTTTAGTTCAGTGACAATTTTTACAGAAGAAACTATCCGTTAATATCGTGGGATTATTGAAATCTTAAAGAAACCGAGAAGAGAAAAAAGTAAACAGAAAAAAAAAGCCCGCTCTTTTGGAAACTCGAGAAAGATATTTCAAAGTGGCTGGTGAATGTAAAACGGTGGTTCCTGTCGTTTCGGAAACAGCATTCTCAACGATTCTCAGAGATTCGAAAAGATACCAAAAACGCAAACCTCCTGTCCCCTCCCTCTCTTTCACTACCCTATCTTCATCCGCGGAAAATCAATATTTTTCATTTAGCTTTACATCTCATGCAAAAACGGAAAGTTCCGTACGGCGAAAAACTCTCTCCCTCTCTCTCACTCTCTCTTGTATTCTTTACAAATGTCTCGATTCAAACGGGAGCTGGTAGCTTTCAAATACTGCTTCGGATATAACCGCGTGTGTTGCATGCGGAAAGGAGAAGACATAAGGGGGACGATGGGCGATCACAAACACGCTCCAGTTCTGAATATTATCTGCCTGAATTTATCGATCTCTCTCCTCTCTCTCTTTTTCTCTATTTATCTCTCTTGCGCATACGTTCCACTGGATTGAACTATCGTGATTCGCGAAAATCGCGTGTTGATCCGTACCAACTGATCGGAATTACATTCAACCGAATGACTCGATGATTATTTCTTCTCTTCTCTTTCTTCTCTCCTTCTTCATCTACGATTTTATTTTTCTTTCCTTTTTTAGTTTTTGTGGCTTTACTTTTTATTTGTTTCGTTCATTTACGATTTAGAAAGAAACCAATGATTTTCTAAATGTTAATCGTTTCTATTCTTATTTTCTACCATACCACAATACTCTAACACAATCATCGTCATTAGGAATTACTGTTGTAATTGTAATTAATGAATTATTATTATTATTATTGTTATATTGGTATTATTATAATTATTAATATAATTTGAATTAACCCGTTCTCTACGATCAATGTTCTTTTCCACTTTCTCTATCGAAATTTCTTTTATCGTATCTTTTATTTTTTTTTCTTCTCGTCTAAAATTGTAGATAATATATCTTTTCTTATTAACGAGCTCTGAAATATTATAAAGCATAATAAATTGTTTAATACGAAAGAGAGAGAGAGAGAGAATTTTATAAGTTTTATTAAATGATTTTACAACAAAATTCATACGAAGGGAGAAGAGCTCGTTAGTTTAAAGTTGTTACGTGTTTACTTAGATATATTATTCTTAGCCATGTAACGTCTCGAATTTATTATACGAATAAAAATTTCAAACGCTACCTCTTGGAAAAATAAAGAAGAAAAAAAAAAATAAAAAGATTTTCTTTCCTTTTATATTCTTTTTTTTTTTATTATTTTACGTCGTAAG
Source organism: Mischocyttarus mexicanus (assembly GCA_023678845.1). Taxonomy (NCBI): domain Eukaryota; kingdom Metazoa; phylum Arthropoda; class Insecta; order Hymenoptera; family Vespidae; genus Mischocyttarus; species Mischocyttarus mexicanus. The sequence continues at coordinate 1,430,848 of JACGTP010000025.1, read as the reverse complement.
ACAAATATGAACTGTAAAATTGTGCGCTTGTTGGGGAGAATTATTTGAAATATTAAACATTACAATATATGGGGCGAAAAATTTCACGAAGTGGTGGATGGATCTAACGATGAGACGAAATTTATAAAATAAAAAAATAAAAAGAAATCCTCCCTTTTCCAAGAAAAAGAAAACAAGGGATCAAGAAGAAACTAAATAAACTTTTAACGAATTTCTCGTGAAAGAATAAAAAGGTGGAAAAGAAAAAAAGAAAAAGGAAGGAAGACAATAAAAAAGAAAGAACCCGTGGAAAAATCGAGCCTGTAAAAAGGTAATAGAGTCTTTTTACGAAACAAAGTGCCAAGCATCTACTTTGAACGTCAATTTTACGTTTTAAAAGAAACAGCTAAAAGTGATGGCCCTCGTTAGTGTTAAAGGATAAACAAAGCCAAGGGCTTAGCATTAGAATAAATTTGCACATCTCGCGAATTCTACGCCCTTTTTTTCTTATTCAGTTTTTATTTTTTGCTACCCTCGACACGAGGCTAACGTACGTCGCTCATAATTCATTCTTTTTTCCTTTTCTTTTTTTTTTATTATTTTACTTCCTCCTTTCTATTCCCGTTAAGACGACTGACACCGTGCTAGGTGTGCAAGTGAGGAGTAGTCGACAACGTAAAAGAAAATAAAGGAAAGGGGATAAGAGAAAGAAAACGAATATGTATGTGTGTGTGTATATGTTTGTATGTGTTTGTATGTGGGTGTGTACGTGGGTGTGTATGTGTAGGAGGGAGATAAAACTCGACAGATAAAACCGATATGACCGATTACGAGTAACGAAAGATCGATCATCCTCCAGGATAAACGATTTACAGTTGGTACGATTCTATGTATATATGTATATGTATATATATATATACAAACGAGTATAGTCGTTGATGGGAGAACGTTAAAATTGACGGTGTGGAAGGGGAAATAAAAAAAAAATAGATCTCATTCGAGGGGATGATATCCGGTAAAATTCAACATTAATCGAGCGAGTGAACGCCGTGATGGATTATTAGACTGTAAAATTAATTCTACCATTCGAGAAAAGTTTTCTTTTTATTATACCCACATACACATATAGGTATATATATACATATACCTATACATAAATGTATAAGTGTATAGAAGAAAGACAAATTTCACGAGCTTTAACCACCATAGTCGGTTGGCATGAATAATTTAACAGGCAGGCTCGTGCCATCTTTTTGCAATAAAATTGCACAGTCCTTGGTATAATTAACCGAACTCATTAATGTTACACCGAGAAATGCTTTTCGTTCGTTCTCTCTCTCTTCTTCTTCTTCTTATTCTTCTTCTTCTTCTCGTATAACCGACTGAAACCCGTCGTCGTTGCAGACACTTTTCACGGGCAGTACGAACGCAGGTGTTGCACCGCGTCTAAACTCGCGGGCAATTAATATGAAGTGGCAGAGAAACTTCACTTTAATGTCTTCAACTAGAAACCAAGGGATGAAGGGAGAAGAAGAGAAGTAAAAGTTTGAGTAAATTTCAAATCCATGAAAGACACTGCGTGCGCTATGAAGAAAGAGGAAAGATTTTCCTTCGATCTATCCGAATAATAATAATAATGAAAGACGTTCATGAAAATGTTTATTCGATAGAAACTAGGTGCACCTAATTGAGTGTAATTAAGTGTTCAACGAGCGGTTTGTTAGAAATTAGATTAGAGTAAAGGGAATAATCTAGACAAAAATCTAACCTTCAACGAAGACAATTTCACGAGAAATAATCTAACGTTACGTTCAATTTACTTGGATTTCTTATCAAAATTGAAATAAAAATTAAATGTATATTAAATTGGTTGAAAGAAATAAAGGAAGGTAAGAGAAAGGAGAAAGGTGATTAAAAGTAAGACGAAGATAGAAATATAGACGAAGGATAATTAACGAATGGTTAATACGTCTAATATTACGTCTAATATTACGTCCAATTTACTTAGGTATTTTTTTTTTTTATTGGAATTTAAATAAAAATAATATGTGTGTGTTTAATTAGAGGGGTTAGTTGTATAAAAATGAAATGAAGGATAGAAATATATAAAACCATTAAATTTAAACATATAAAATATTATTACGTTTATAGAAAAACAAATAAAATATATAAATGTATGTATAGAGAGAAGGGAAGAATATATATATATATAAAAAAATGATCATAAAATCGTAGAACGATCAGTGATAGGATCTAGAATCGTTTTCAATCGGTCTCAACCTTTGGCTTTTCGATATTGAAAAGATTGCTCCTTGATAAAGGCTTCAGGATGTTCTTCTTTGACTGCCAGCCGATCCTCATATCATTCGATCATGTATATATATATATATATATATATATATTTGTATGAACTGGAAGATCCAATAAATATTAAATACCAGAGGTCTTATAACCAAGCAACCCACCCAAGGTATAACTGGTCATACCTTATTAAGTTTCACAGAACGAGCTTGAAATTTTTCTACGTTCGCGCTCACTCACCCACACCCACACACACACGATATATGTTTCTCAAATACTATATGTACATGTACTGTATATGTACATGTAATAGAAAATTAGAAAAGAAGAAAATAGTTGGCAGGAAAAGGGTTAAAATTTTTCGTTGCAATAAAACGTATGACGAAAGTAGCAAGCAGGTACAAACACACACACACACACATCTTATACTTTTTTATTTTTTTTTTTTCTTTAGTTCCTTTGTTGGCCGTTTACGTTATATGTACAGGGTATGTTGAAAACACTTGTAACAGATAAACTGTAGACGAGAGTTGACAAGGAAGATGAGAGGGTACGCGAGACTTTATTCTCTTGGAAAGCTTTAAGCTTCTCTATTACTTGTCTCTAGGGTGTGCTTCGAGGCATTCATTGTAACTTTAGTAAATCTAACCGGTTGTTGTTGTTGTTGTTGTTGTTGTTGTTGATACTACTTACTTCCAAACCTTCGAACCTTCGAATCTCTAAACCTCCAAAATAGTCGAGCCCATCCACTCAATAATAACAATAAACAATTACAAAACTTTCTTGCATCTCATATTATTTTTCTTTCTTTTTTTTGTTCATTTCACAAATGTAATTTGCAATTACATTCAAATCATTGGATCGTAAAAGAACTAAAAAGATATTATTATCATCCTTATACTTTTTCTTCTACTACGATAAAACGTTCTACCTGTTTATAAAATCTTTTCCTTTTACGATATATTATAAATATAATAATATAATATATAAAATTAATTAGAAAACTTTCCAACGCGTGTTTAATGTTCGATATTTTGTTTCCAATCGACAGATACACGTTCTACGATTTATTATTCGTCATAAACTTAATCTAAAATAAAACAATAATATCTTTCTTTTCTTTTTCTCTTCAGAACAAAACTCGTTTCCTTTTGAAAATGATCAATAACAGTTAAATACAATAATAAAACTTATTCGATAAAGTTTCCGATGTGATATTCGAGATTTATTTTTTTGTCTACTCAATGAAAGAATACTCTTGTTTCTTTTATTTCTTTTTTTTTTATACGATAATACGATCTCTCTTTCTCTTTTTCTTCTTTGAAATTATTCATAATATTAAATTAAAAAATAAATTTGAAAAGTTTTCTCCTCTTCCACCAATGCAATAACTCGACTTCGTATTTCATTTCTCTTCAATCGATTGATTTAGTTGCTTATTATATTTATTCCTTAGCTCTTATAGGAGATAATGATTTTTTTCTTTTCTTATACGATAACCATTCTATTCTACTTTTGATAATAATTAATAATATGTAATACATAATAAAACCTTTTGTATAATTCCTATTAAACGTTGAGAAAAAGGAGAAAAGAAAAAATAATAAAATATTAAAATGGCTTACGGTGGTATAAGACAAAAAGAAAGAAAGAAAGAAAGAAAGAAAGAAAGAAAGAAAGACAGATAGACAGACAGACACAAGGGAAAAGAATTTTATCCGAAAAATAACGTATCCTGCTGTTGTACCGTCAGCTTCTCGGTTTCCTTTGTACGTGCGGTACTTTTGTATTCTCTCCGATACCGGTGGTTCTCTGACAATTAAACGAAAAGGGATGAAGAGGGAAGAGGTTCAGGAAAAATACAAAAAAAAAATAAAAAAGTCAAATGGAAAAAGAAAGACGGAAATGACCAAAAAAAATAAAACTAAAATAAAATAAAACTATGACAAGAATAATAAAGTGAAAAAGCAAGTACGTAAAGAAAGAAAGTCAGAGATGAATTAAAAATAAAAAAAAAAAATAAAAAAGGTATGGAAAGGAAGAAAGAAAGAAAAAATTGAAATAAATAACTCTTTAAACTCTCGTTTTAAAACTATATTAATCCCGATTTCCGCATCGTTAAATTGAACGATTTTCATGCTGCGGTTTATCCGAGATAGGAGATATTCCGTTTAAACTAACCGCTCGTACAAAACGCGCTTCAAATAACTCTTTATACGATTCTATCTTTCCTTTTCTTCTATTTTTCTTTTTTTTTTTTTACCTCTTCGTTATTTCTCTCTTTTCTTCTTCTTCTTCTTCTTCTTCTTGTTTTTATGATTATAAATAGGAATCAATATTTTTGTCAACTCTCTCGAGTATTAATCTTTTTTCTTTCCTCTTTTATACCCAACGAAACAAAACGAAACAAAACGATTAATATTGATTTATTTTGTAACAATAATAGATTCCATTGTGTAATTATCAAATATTAAATATTTTTCTTTACTAGTTTATCCTAAATAAATATCAACCATGATCATTAATAATAATTATTATCAATCGTTAATAACTCGCGACATATTACACGAACAGCATGCACAACCGATTACTAATATCCCATACCTCTGGAGGTTATATAGCAGTACTTAAGTTATAACACTGCTTTATCATAAATTATAGGAATTACTATAACGATCATCACCCCCTTTCCCTTACCCTCCACTCTCTCTACCTTTTCGTATACCAGGAATCGCATGTTACGTGATTACAAAGCATATATTCGACTGTTGAGTCTCAAATTACGTCGATGGTCGATCAACTTGATCGTTAATTAAAGTTTTGAATTACCTTCCGTATGATTTCACAAAAGAAACAAAAATTTAATCTTCTCATTTTAATATTCATAAAGATCATAATATTATTATTATTATTATTACAATAATACATCGTTAATAAAATTAATGTTATATCAAAGAAAATTTTACGTAAAAACTTTCTTCGAATAAAAAAGAAAGTTTCCTTTGATATATTTTTTCTCTTTTATATTACCATAATTTTTATTATTAATATTATATATATACTTATATATACATATACATAGAACTCCTAGGTAACGCAATATATTATAAAATACTACCCAAAGTATGGGATAAAAACTCTATGATTTTTTTTTTCTTTTCCTTTTCTTTACTTTCTTCCTATTTTTTCCTTCTTTTTTATTTTTATTATCCGACTTTCTCTTTCTACGATGAAATCACGTCAAAGCTTTGAACAATTTACGTAATGCCAACGAGAGAATGAGAAAGAGTGAAGTAAAGAGGGGAGGAAAGAGAGACAGTGAGTGAGTGAGTGAATGAATGAGAGGGTAGGAGGAAGGAAGGGAGGGAGAAGGAGAATTAGGATACTTAATTGCGTTCACCCGAGGAACGACGTTCGCATTAGTCGAGCCGAAAGTCGAGACACTGAAAGAGAGAGAGAGAGAGAGAGTGTAAGTAAGTGAAAGAGAAATAAAGAGAGTAAGTGTGTGAAAGAAAGAGAGTGAAAAGGGGAAAAGGGGACAAGGGGACAAGGGGACAAGGGGAGTGAGAGAGAACCATGAAACGATGTTGAAAGGATGAGAGACAATTTTATCATCCCCCTTGTATCGCTTTATGCAATTACATCTTGTCGGCACCTCGTCGCGGACAGCCATAACCCGCTTCATCGTGTTTTCGCGATTTTACGCCTCTGAAAACATATTCTATCGTCCTCTCTCTCTCTCCTTCACTCACTCATTCACTCACTCACTCACTCACTCACTCACTCACTCACTTACTCATTCTCTCGTTCACGCTTCCCAGTGTGATCTTTTATCCAGCTAGAAAAAAAAAATTAGATGAAGAGGAAAAAAAGAAAGAACGAACAAAGGTTAAGGGTGAAACACTAAAATTCCTAATTTTATTTTATTTTATATATTTTTTTTTTATTTGTTTTCTGTCTTTATTTTTATTATAAACGAGAGACACAGTAACTTAGCGAGAATGGACTTTGAATCGAGTTGGTAACACCATCGTTTATACCGTAATCTCCATTTTTTGTCCCTCTGTGTATACTTCGTGTTTTGACCTTTTTTTTTTTATATTGTAGTTTTTCTTTACCCTTTTTTTTTTAACTTCTTCTTCTTCTTCTTCTTTCTTTTCTCTATTTTATTTCTTTTTTTTTCTAACTTTCGACATTACCGAGTAAAATACGAACGTTGCTAGTAAAACGAGCTTTATCGTTCGCGAAAGCGACACGAACGAAAACTCATCAATTCTCTCTCTCTCTCTCTCACTCCCTTTTCAACTATCTATTCTATCGACTACAATATATAACTTTAACATTTTTTATGCGTCCAAAGTTTGTACAAACAGAATCAGATGTAAATTGCATCTCAAAATTCTGCTGTAATATTGCAGGTATTTTCATGACAGAGAGAATGAGAAGAAGTAAAGATAAATAATGAATATTTGATCAATATATTCCAATAATATATAAAAAAAAAAATTCTAGTAATTCATTTTTGTATCCTTTTGAAAAAGAACACGTATCTTTTATTCTCGAAAGAATAAATAAAATCTAAATGAAAAGGATGAATAAGGAAGAAAAAAAAAAACATAGAAACATTTGAGAATATCCAAGTAAAAGGGTAAAAAAAAAATATAAAAAAAATAAGACAAAACCAAACGACTCCGATGTACCCTTCCTGTCGTATAATTTATTACAGCAGCCTCTCAGGAAGTTTCTTAATGCACCTGGATATACGCAAGCTGCCTGTCCCGCATTCCGCTTGAGAACCAACAACGCGAACTTTACTTGTATACCATCCTAAATACACATACAAGCAAACGATGTGTAGTTATATGTGTGAATATATATACTCATATGTGTATACATATAACTCTATATCAGCGTTCCTCAACCTCAACAGCCCAATATTGGGAGGCTGTGTTCATTTTTAATAGACCACAAACTGATAGCTTCCACCTGACTCCAAAAACCGGGTACAATAATGAATTTATAAGAAATTTGTTAGAAACTTTTTCTCAAATATTCCAACAAGTTAAAATTATTACAGAAATAAAACCATATTGTTTAAATAATGACTGAATTCTCTAACAAAGTTTTACTTTTTCGATATCGTATATTTATAAACGTTTAAGATAAAATATTGCAAATCTATTTATTGGATCTATGCGACAAGAAGTTAAAGATGAACAAAATTATTGCACAAATATTCTTAAACAAATCTATTTGTTTTTATTAATAAATAAATAATAGGAAAACAAATGATGAAAATAAAAATTATATATACAAATATATTTACATATAGCATAGAAAATTATAAATTCAAATCCTATCTAAAAACTTTCAATGTTTAATCATTGAACTATGAAATCTAGCTTCTCTCTATTTCTATATATGCATATAGTCTAAAGCGCAATCGCATTGTCGTCTTTATTTGATTAATATCCGCCATACAAGGGCCGTTATTAGCTTCCTACGTGTCCGAATTTTTTTATCCCGTCGCGGTATTCGACCAACCGAGCGAAGCAATTCCGGCATCGCTATTGTCGCCACAACTCGATAGTGACGTCCGACGTATGTATGTATGTATATACTAACGCAGGTATATATGTATAGATGTATGTATGGATGTATGTATGTATGGATGTATGTACGTTTTGTCAGATATCTGCTGTGACGTTTCTCATGCGTTAACAATCGTTGAAAAGCGACATTTTTGTGGACATTGATATCTCCAGGTATCTAAAGATACTACATTTTTCTTTCTCTCTCTCTTTCTCTCTCTTTTCTTTATTTTCAAATCATATTTAATAAATAAACACTAATATTTGTAAACAAAAATACAAATCAGAATTTTTATTCTTTTTTTAAACAAGTAAAAATAAATTAGACTACATCTATAAATTATACAAGATTTTATATTTATTTTATATTCTTCATTCTTTCGGTAAAAAATCTTTAATTATGAACTCCCTAATTATCTTATTTTTAGATATTTTTTTAAATGAAATTTAATAGAAAATGAGCTAATTTTTGTATAATACAAAACCAATCAAAATTAATCAGACAATACTTTTTCATTCTCCGTTTATCTTTTTCTTCCTTCAGTCAGTATAATAAGTATAATAAGATAATTAATATTATAATGAGATTGAACTTATATTGCAATATAAAGATCACTATAAAAAAAAAAGAAGAAAAGTCTAATCATCGTAGACACTGTAAAACAGAAAATAATAACAATAACATTATAAAGTCAATGTCTACTACCATCGTTTTTAAAGCTTCAACTTTGATAAGGAAGAAAAAAATGTGTAACGTTCGAGGTTACGATCCATGGAATCGGATAGTTTCGTTAGACCATTTGACGAGATTTAACGACACTCTTAGGCGAGTGAAAAGATGTGCGACGAGAGAATCGAATGATGGTGGTGAGAAAAGGAGAAAAAAAAATAGAAAAAATAAAAAAGAACATTATATATCCCGTAGAACGAAAAAGATCGATTGATTTTTATCGAGAATAAGCGTAAAGTGTAAAGACACGTATGGTCTTATCGCTGAAATAAAAAGTTCGGGAAAAGGGAAGTGATAGAAAAAAAAAATACTACGAGGGGTTGGTTTTTCAAACTCGTTTATACTTTCTTATCAGTACGAAGAGGGTGAGGTTTCTTTTTTTTTTTCGTCACGTTTACTTTAACATTTTAGTTTACGTTCTTTTTTTTTTTTAGCTTTATACGTGAGAATCATTTTCTATCTCTCTCTCTCTCCTTTTTCAAAACTTTCTTGATCGGAGATCAAAATCTTAGGCTTTTAGATGAAACAGATGTATAGCGAAAGATAATAAGATTTTGTCATGGTAAGTGGAAGAAGGAAAAAAAAAAATAAAAAATATTTTAATACGACGTACAAGTCATTGATAAATTATTAGATATATAAAATAAGGAAAAAAAACGACGGCTATCTTCTAGTGAAGCCTCTTTTGTAGTCGAAAATTGTACGACATTCTTCCAGGAGGGGTTTTTATCGTACGAAGGACACTGGTGGTAGGTTCTGTGTATATAACGCTTTAAGATGGAACACGCCTTATGAAGAAACATCGATCATTGTTGGGAAAATATTTTTGTTGGTAGGTTCGACGTTAACGGAGATTGAAAGAAATGTTTACTTTTCGTTTACAAATTTCATACACGTTACGACCCCGGTTATATCGAGATAGAGAAAGTAAAATAAAAGATCCAGTTTTTGGTAACAGATTTAAAAACAATATGTTACGTATTTTTAACTAACAATAAGTGTTCAAATAACAATTGAATTTAATCCTTTTTTTTATTATCAGATAGATCATCATCGTTCTGGTATTATAAAAACAATATTTGTTAGTCGTAAAACTCTAGAATCGTGTAATAAATCTAATCTAATAAAAAAGATATTAGTTATTATAGAAAATTGTTATTTTTTTTTTAAATATTCATGCACCTAAATGTATTTCATATAATTTAATACTATATTAACACTTTAACTGGCAAGTTAATCATTTATGATATGCCACGCTTTCTTCTATGATGCCCATAGTGGTCATTGGTGACCAGAGCATTTGAACTACTTAAATTGTTAAAGTTGAATGAAAATTTACTGTTGGAGTATTTAAAATATTACCGATAATTAGAGTATACTTTGAAATATAAAATGAATATCGAAAATAAAAGATTAATTTCTATGAATCATCGTAAAACACTGTCATTGCATCCTGAACGAAACAAGTGATTTCGGTGTGGCAGTCAAAGTGTTAATCGTAGAAGAGATAATCAATGTCAGGATTAATCGAAAATAAATTGTATGGAAATAATTATAATAAAATATAGGAGGTTTATAATGGTTTTGAATAGAATATTAATTAATAGGCAATTGAAGATGTAATATAATGTTAATAGAATATAAATATTATAGTGTAATTGTATTTAAGAACAGTTATACTAAACGTTATCAATCATTATAATCTTCTTACTTAGAAAAATTTCATTCCGTCTTAGTTCAGCTGACTTAAACTACACTTAGAATCGTATCGTAAAAGGAGAAACCCCATTTTCTAGGATGAAACGAAAGCAGAAATACCGTTTGCCTAGAGCCACTTGAAAGACCTCCATTATGGTCAAGCGGTACTGTCCTTTTAAATTCAGGATTTAATATCAAGTTTCCACAGTTTTCCGCCGGAAGGACAAAACTCAAGAACGGATATAAAAACCGTGTATATATGTACGAGTATATACCCTTGTTTCTTCCTACGACTACGAAAAACAGATAGTAAGTGTAATTTCAATTCACTAAATCGAATATTTTAATACTTTTCTTCTTTTTTGAGTTACCCTTCTCCAAATGTACAATAAAAAATTGTTATTTGTACAAAAATCACGTTTAATGATGAAATTATAAATTCAAAATTACGTTCGTGAAAATTCATTCAAATAAAATTGTCAATTAAAAACCCCAAATCAATGTTTCGTTAAAAGTAAAAGTAAAAAATACCACGTGTAATAACTTTAAGTATAATATTTGTATTTTCCAAATTAATTTACATACACACACACGATACACTTTTTAAATATTTTCTTTAAAAAAGGATAAAAACTAAAGTAGCGTATAATTTGCAATACGATTAGAAGTCTAATCGCGTAGATAAAAGTTGATTTGAATGGTATCCTTAAGGATAAGGACACGTTTAGACAATTGCCTGTTTCGATTTTCCACTTGAAAATCTCGAGAATCACACCCTCGTGACGGTTCCATTCCACGCTAACTGCAGATTCTTGGACCATGTTCTCTCTCTCTCTTTCTCTCTCTTGAAAGAGGCGTTTTACGTTCGAAACTGTTACGGATGCTTTTCGAATGCTCAAGCAGCTTCTTAGCGCAATACGAATTTAAAACATTCTATACATATATGTATGTGTGTGTATTATCTACTTGTATCTATACAAACACTTAATGTTTTTGAACACTTTAATCACAAAAAAGAAAATTAAAGCATAGATAAATTATAAATTTGATAACTATTCAATTTTCTTTCTAACAAACGATACGTTACGCGTGCCTTGTATCAATTAACACGATAATTCCGAGAGACAACATTAAACCTGATTGCTTGCGATCATTGACCAGTCAATCAAGGGATTACGACTTGCTGCAGGTGAGTGCTAAAGCGATCATCCATAGGCTCCATTTATTGGTTGGTCAATCGACTAATTAAAGGGAGTAATGCATTAAGGGGGCCTACGTTAACGAGGCTCTTTCTTCGTTACGTCATTGTATCAAGAGTACTTCAAAAGAAATTTATAACAACTAAAAATACCTGTATCTAATTTAATCCAAAAAAAATCAAAACGAAGTAAAAATATTGTTAAAAAAAAAAGAACAAAAATTCACAGTCTACTCTAAATACGATTAAACACAATATTTCATCTGCGTTATATTTCTCGTATTTGATATATCTCGAATATAAAATTAATTGGAAAGGTTTTAATAAATAATGTTTTTTTTTATAAATTTTCTTTTTTCAAACGTTTCTAGTCTCTCTTTCCTTCTCTCTTTCTAAAAAATAAGTGTATACTTATCGTAAAAGAAATTTGGAAAATTGTTTCGTCAAATTATCAAATTGAACTGTTTCATCCTTTAGTCAGCAAATCTTTCTGAAAAACTTTACCGGAAACTTTTCCAAACTCCCCTATTTCAGCCCGGATCTTTCATTTCTTGTGGATGTCAACATTTCTTCCATCTTAGTGCATACATATCTTGTCAATTCTTCCTTCGAAAATCGATGCCGAGTTTCGTTCGATAGGTAGATATATAAACTGATCATCGTAATCTAAATAGAAATCTTATTGGAGAGAGAGTTAGGAAGGGGGATAAGGAAAACTAAAAAAAAAAGAGGAAAGGAAAGTTAAAGAATAGGAGAAAACCAAATTTGTTATCAAAGTTGCAATAGTTGCAATATTTATTATTAACAATAACAAAAAAGAGAGAAAATAATAAATAAATATAAATAAACAAATATGAGGATATAAAATAATTTGACAAAAGTTGAGACACATTTTCTCGGCCTTTTCTTCCCCTCGCCATATGTGCTGAATAAATAAATAATAATAATAATAATAATCGTAAGAGATCTACTTGGACGTATTCGTAATCGGCGTACCGCGGGCTAAAACTTTCACCGCACACATTTAAACGAGTTACGTTGTCGCGCGGCGTAAACACGAGGGCGTTCCAAAAACTCGCAACTAGGTTAACCATGACTGTCTCCCTCTCTTCCTTTCTGTCTCTTTCTCTCTCTCTTTCTGTCTCTTTCTGTCTGTCTGTTGGGCGCGGGACGATAATAAATCCAAGGAGAAGATTCGAGGGAAACTGTGAGAACAATGCTTTAACATATTTTTACCTTAAAACTAAAGGGGACATTTCGACCCAATAAAAAAATTAAAAAAATATCAGAACAAAAATGTGGGTTAGGGAAAAACAGTGAATAAGGAGATAAATAAAATAATAATAATAATAATAGTAAAAAAGAATAATTTACTCACTCGAAAATACGTTATGTGATGTCCACGACACGACGACGACGATGACGACGACGACGACACAGACAACGTTGTCGACGTAGTGGGTGATAACAGTAAGAAGAAGAAGAAGAAGACGAAGAACCAGAACCGAAGAGGGTGGACCGTATCAACGCGTAAAAATAAAACACGTCGAGATTATAACCTTAAATTCCACCATGTAGAAGAGGGTTGTACTGCGTGGAGCTGTGCTGCCTCCTGCCGCGGCAACGAGCTTCCAACGGTGGCAGCTGATGGTGATGGTGGTAGTGGGTGGTGGTGGTGGTAATTATGGTAGTAGTGGGAGTGCATCGACACGCGCGCGTATGTCACGCGATAAAAATGAATAATAATATCAAGAATCAAATAAACGAAAATATGAAAACAGGGGTAGTTGGGATACGGAGGGGAGGGATTTGGTAGACAAACAGGCTGGCAGGCAGGCGATGACACGTTAAGTTGACTTTGTCAAAAAATGTATTGTTATTTTCCGTTAATACTACTGGAACTTTTTCAATATCTTTTCTTGTTGTCGTAGTCTCTGTTAGATCGTCTCGACTCAAGATAGAATGAATCCTTGTCGAAGATTGTTGTTAGGGTTGTTGCGACGGCGGTGGTGGTGGCAGTGGAGTAGTAACAGATGCTAGAAGAATTGTTGGTGGAAGAAGAAGCGTCAATGAGGTATAATAAGAAGCGCGCTCGTTCGTGGCGTCGAGACGACTGTCGAGTGTCGCACCGGACACCGTACGAGGAGGAGGCGGTTTTCTCGCGACGACGACGACGACGACGCGTTCTCGAGTGTGGCGCGAGCGACGAACGTGCACGAAGCCCGACGATACGCGACGACATCGACAACGAGAACAACTGTCCGGCACTACTACCCTTGTTTTTCTTTCCTTTTCTTTCTTTCTTTTGATCTCCCCTTTCCAAACAATATATATATATAAATATATATATGTACGTGTGTAACAAATTCGTTTTTTAAATGAGGACGAGATGAAAAGCAGGTTCGACGTAAACGAAGTGACGATGATGACAACAACGAAGACGAAGACGACGAAGACGACGAAGACGACGAAGACGACGAAGACAACAACAACAACAGGGACGATGACGACGATAAAAAATGGAAGAAACGAGCACGTCGTCGTCTCGCCGAGGACGAGACGATAAATAGTAGTAACGTGCAAGCGAGCGAGCAAGGAAGCGAGGCACGAAGCCTCTAAAACGTCCCTCCTGCTGCTGCTGCTTCTTCTGCTTCTGCTGCTTCTGCTGTTTTCTGCTGCCGCTGCCTACCACCACCGACACCGCCCTCGCAATCCAACACACCTCCGGCGCAGCAGCACCGCGCCGACGCGACGCCGCCTCGCGAATACGCAAGCGTCCCGGCCAAAACATGCCGAATACCCTCGTTTCCCCTACCCCCAACAACTAAACAAACCCTCCGCCGCGCCCCTCTCTGACACCCATTTCGAAATTACCCCGCCATTCGACAGAGCGCGCTACCATCATCGGACCGACTCGCCCACTCTCCCGCCTAGTTTTTCTTCTATTTTAAAATTAATTTTCGTCTATTGTTTAAATAAAGAAGCTGTTCCAACACGTTACCTTAAATCATTCCATCGTCTCTAAAAACAAATATGGCGAGATACTTAGGAATTCACATGGACTCAAGGATCAACATGGAAACAATATATTAGAACAAATTCGGATAGATAGACGGAAAACTAACACAATTAAACTATATCTATTGTATAGATGTTCTCTACTGACAATAAGAGAACATCTATGTGATATAAATAAATAAAATTGCTAAATATATCTGTTGAATATCAATTTTGAACTAATCGCAGAAAAAATTGGAGATAAAAAAAAAATTGCTAAAATACTTACAAACTAGAGAGAGTTAATTAATTTCTATTTTGTTTATAAATCTTATTAAACAGATTAAGTTATTATTCATTTTTTATTGTTCATTTTGTAAATGTCTAAATTCTATTAGTTAATTGTTTTGTTAACTTGGGAAAATCAAAGATTGGATTCAACAAGGGAGTTCTGTTTGATTTACGCTGTTTCCCTATTGGCTATCTTATCTCACGGGGTTTAAGACAACGATCGAATTTGAATCCTATGAAATTCAGAACAGATTTAGGATCGTAAATACGAACGGTATAAGGACGAACAAACGAAAATGAAATTTCTTAGTTAATAATTTTAATCATGAAATATAAAATTCGTGGTGATTTATAGAATATTATTTTCCTCATTAGACGACATTTTGATGGTAATTAAAGAACAAGAAAAGTTTTTGTACTTCTAGTTTTAAAATGAAATAAAAATCCGTCTAAGAAAGTTCGATCTTATTAATCGATCGATAAAATCATAGCGAAAAGAGGAATCGAAAGTTCTTACTTTTCTTTTTTTTTTATTTATTTTTCGAAGAATTCAACGTCCTTGAGGGGGTAAAAACGAGGCTAATTTTGTGACAGTTCAAGAGGGACCTCCTAGACAATGCAGATTCAATTAAAGTCTCCTGAGTATGGAACTTTTCCAATCAAAGCTGTACGTGCTCTGTGGACTCTTCTTTTCTACCGACGACTAACCTAAACGGAAGAGAAAGTCCTTCTGTCCACAAGACTTTTTTTCCAATGAAATTTTCTCCCCCAAGATCTAACGTGAAGAAGGTATACGTGTATATATACGACAGCCCCGTCAGTTCAACAGCTGTCGACTTCGACTAATTTCTTCTAACTTTCTTTCTTAATATACTCCTGACATTTTAAAAAACAAAAAAACTCTTTAATATGTATATAATATATATATATATACTTTTCGTTTCCGAAAAAAAGGTAATTTCCAATAAAAGAGTAATCAATTAAAATTACAGAATTTCTTAAATGTAACTTGGTGAGAAAAGTTTTAAGGAACACTGTTACAAAGGTATAAATTTTATTCAATTTAAAATGATCGAGATTTATCTCAAGGATACGATTCTTATTAAAGTAACTTGAATACTATTTGAAATGGTAAGTGAAAAATCGAACGACTTTTTTATGTTACTTAAAAAATAAAATTGCATTTTTAATCTTCTTATTTTATTATCATCCTTTAAATTATTATCTTTCGTAATACCCGTTTTATACAATAAACCGATTTCTAAAGTAAAACGAAAATGAAAGTATTAAATGTTTAATTATTTGAAAAAAGCTTTTTTACACACAGTACCAAGCATGATAATGATGATAAAATACTGTAAATACACATATGGAGGTTTGCGTTCTAACTGTTATGGTTGCTAGAGCAACGACGAGCGATGGATCAAACCGTTTTCACCATTAAAAACGTTTCTCAGCAACCACTACTCCACCAGGTGAAGTTTATGGTGCACTATTATAAAACATTAGTTATATATCTCGAAATCGATCAATATAAGTCATACAAATGTTTATCTTATTTCGGATATCTTGAAATATTCGTCAATGTAAGTAGAACCATTCGTATTCGAATCGTTTCGATTAATCATACGATCGACGTAATTCAATATTGTATTCTCTATGTATACATACATACATATATAAATTAATCTCACATCTACACATATATATATATAAAGGTATACATTTCTTCGTAAAATTGCAGGAATCATGGATTAAACGTCGCGCATTAAAATGAAAGGTCTCGTTACTTGTGACTCGCGAAACGTGGAGAAACTTTTTGAAATACTGCGACTGAACTCTACGTAGAAAGAGAGAAAGAGAGAAGAGATGTTTGATAAAAATAATAGATAAACGGTATACTAGGGAAAAATCGAAACGAGAGGGTTTTCTCACAAACTACACGAACGTATGATAAATTGGCTCGTCTGTTGAATTTAAACCGATAGAAAGTATGTGTGTGTGGTGTCAGTTATACTCAATTGCTCTCTACTCTAGACAAACCGAATAAAATTTTTGTTCGAACGTATTATATATATATATACCAAGTTTTAAGTTTATATATATTTACAAATATTTCATCTAGAAATTTGTATAAATTTCTTTAAATACCTCCGAGATTAAAAAAGTATTCCACTAATGATCCGATCAACTTGTTGCATTCCTTTAAATTAATCAAAAGAAAAAGAGAGAGAGAGAGAGAGAGAGAGATTAATTATAAGATACTCGATGGCTGAGAAGCAAGTATATAATTTATCCAAACTTTCCCCTTCGAAAATGGCTGCACTTTCAATGATATTCGAAGACTGCACGAATGAGCTCGTTATTTATCGAGAAACTCTCAAAATGATTTTTAAGCGATCGGAAAACACGACAGTTCCTTTAATACTTTACGAACTCCAGTACGTAATGAGATATATTTAAATTAAATAAAAATAATATATAGACACGTTATAATATATTTTATACAACGTAACTTCATATATATCTTCGTAATTTTCTTTATAGTAACTGGGAAACAACAACGGATAAGGAAATATTTAACGAGGACATGAAAGAAATGATAAAAGATATGCAGGAACAAGCTACATATACTAAACTACAAAATGATAGGTTTAAATTATGATCATTATGAATTTCTAATCCTTTCTTTTGTAATAATAATTTATATTATAAAATTACAATTTTTATGTTTCGTGTTTCTTTTGAAATTCTTAGTTTATACGTAAGAGAAATTATGGATAAATTGAAGGAAGAAATACGTGAGCGTTGTAGTTTCGATGTGTTGACCAAAGAAATAGAAAGAATCATGACCCAAAGAAAAGAAGAGGAGGCTTTATTCGAAGAATGTTCGGCAATGAAGAAAACTGCGATAGAGCTTAGACGAACTCTCGCCAACGAAAAAATGAGCAATGAAGTGGAGAGAACCCGTCTAAGGAATATACTGCTCGACTTAAAGGTATTATGTCGGAACAAAGAAAAAAGTTCTTTCTTACGGTATCCATCCCTTCCCCCTTTGAAACACCACTCTTCTTTTCAATGCTTGTTAGAATCAAAATGAGAAACAGAAAATAGTATCTGACGTTGAATACAAGTATTCGTGTAAGTGGAATAAAGCTAAGTGCCAACAAAATTTGATCAAGTGTAAGGAGGAATGGAAAGGATTGAATAAATTACTCGATGATCTACGTGAAAATGAAAAAATTCAACAAATTATATCTGACGAATTGATTAAGTTTTATATGCGTGATATCGCGGTGAGTATGAAAATTTGATAAACATTTTTTTCTACGTGTCTTATATCGTATATCAAATATATATTATGGCAAGTAAAGTACAAGGTAAACTTTAACTTTATCATCTAAAATATTTTCATTATTTTGTTAGTTTCATGGAAAAAAATATATGATTCTGAATATGTAGTACATCTTGAATAATTCATTTTTTTTCTTTAACCTTTTTTTTCTCATTTAAATCGTACAGAAACACGAATCGTTAGATATTCTATCGAAATATCTCGTCTGAATTAATTATTTTTTATTTAGACTAATACGAGAAATCATTTAACGTAAAAGTTGGATTGAAAAAGATATTTGATAACTTTGTGAAAATATAAATTCGATCGAGAGAGAGAGAATGTGCAAATTGAAACGGTTTAATTTTATCCTGAAGATTTGAGTCCATTAAATCAAAAACTAAGAGGAATATTTTCAGTGATAAAGTTAGATAGAATATCCGGTATATATATATAGTACATACCTGCTGATAAATAAAGAGTATACTTTTACCAAATTACAGAGTATCGAAGAAAAGATCGAAGAATGGCAGAAACGGTACGATCGGGAGGAGAAAATGTATGAGGAAGAAATCCGTGAAGTGAACATGCAGATAGAAACTCGACAAAAAGACATAACTGAACTTTCACAAGAGGTAATGTTTTCGTTCTAAACATAGAACACAGAAAGAAGTTTCCTTATTCCCGACAAAGACTTCAAACACAAAGAAAAATATATAAAAATAGTTTAACGCGATAAACATACGACCGAAAGTAACGTTGATACCTGTGGGAATATTTCCATTTACTTTTGAGCAAAATTTTTGTATTAATATTGTGTATTACAAATCTAGACAAATTTTATTCTATAAAAAAGGATATATATATATATATATTTGTTACGTAAATTTGTAATATCATCGATCATCGTAAAAAATCAAACTAGACGTTCTGTTACTCAGCTTATTATTCGCAAAAATTCAGCTTAGACGAGAATCGATAAGCTCGACTTGAAAACTCGTTCGTGACTATTTCGAATCGAGCGATATCCATAATTTTACGTTTAGATGTAAGAAACACGCTCGAAACTCGCTTTTACGAACCTTTACGATTAACTCTTACGACTTTTTATCGTCGTTCTTACGCGTGTGAATTTCAAATGTAAGAAACATTAAACACGTGTATCATCTACTTATATACATGTACACACATGCACATAAACCTATATAAACACACGTATTTGTATATATATATATATATGAAAACGAATAATTAATTACAGGATTAAGACTAAATTTTACTTATTTCACTGTCAACTTAGAATTCAAGAAGACTTAACCGCGAAAATGGCTACAGGCTTTGTTCTGAATCCTAGCCAACCTATGCACAAAAGTACAAGCAACCTTAGACATTTGCAACATAATTGAGTTCAAGTGAATCTATTCTTTACGTTCTATACATTTTTAATATAAACACAATTCATGTATTATAGTACGTTACTATTAAAGTAACAACATAACTGAAAGATCAACGTCCTAATCACCTCTCAATGATACGAAAATACGCTAAAATTGGTCCTCTTAATTTTCCATTACAGTATAACAGAAAGCAAAAATTTATAGACACTTACCTCGCGGAAAAGGAAGCAGTGAAAAGACAAAAGGAACAAGAAGAACATGTGCGAGGATGCGCCATCAGGATCCAAGCTTGGTGGCGCGGTGTTATGGTACGCCGAAAGTTGGGTCCGTATCGACCTGAAGAGAAAAAAAAGAAACGTCAACCTAAAACGAAGAAATAATTTTCCTCTCAGTTTTGGTCTCATATTTGAAACTGCACCTAACATACACACAGGACTGACAATTTAGGGAGGACAAAATTTACTTAACGCAAATGTACTCGCCCTTTTGTTTACATTTGGAAAGGTAAGGAAAGTTCTCATCGTACGTTGACCAAACTAAATTTATATAAGTAAAGGCAAACCTTTCGAATATGACAAAAATATGTTATTTCTATTTTCCGTGCTAAGTCTATTGGAATTTCAATAAGACGATTGCATTTGTACTAATTTTCTAAAATAATTAATTCAATTGATATTTTGTAAATGTAACAATAATAATAATTCACTATTCGAAGTAATTATTTCTAATAGATAAATATAATATGTATCAACAATATATCAAGATTGGAAATCAATCGTCTTAACTATTTATAAACGAAATCATATGTTCCTTTAAATTAATATTAAAGAACCATATCCCATAAATATCCCTAAAAAAAAAAAGATATCAAAACCAAGCAATGAGATTCGTATTTTCGAGAGAGAAAGATAGAAACGGTTCCTAAGATTCTTATATTTCTTTTTTATTTTTTTTTTTTATTTTTCGCACGATGCAAATAGGGAATGGTCTTCGAGTCTCGAGTATTGTTCACGCAAGAATCTCATTTCCCGTGCAACACTTCCTGAATCCTGCAACGGTCTCGACCGCATAGAACCCGTAATAGTCCGTGCGGCGACTGCGGCACGAAACTTCGTTTATATATATACATATACGTGTAAGTCTATAAATGTATGCCTACGTCTACGTACAAAGCTATATATCGTAGCGTGGTTTGAAGGTACGTTAGCACGCTGCATAACGACCCTTAATTCCGATGTAAAAGTTATAAAGGTTAATCCCCCCCCTCATGACGTATCGAAATTTTTACTTTAAATTCAAAAACGTCCAACTTATTATTATTATTATTATTATTATTATATTTATTTTCTTTTAAATGATATTTTTTTTATTTTAAATTTAAAATACGATTAATTGGTTTATCCTTTATTTATCAATTTTCGATGATAATATATAGAATAAGACAAATGATAATACGAAATGAAGGATTTCTTACGGACGACATAAATCTCGAACGATGACGTTTAAGAGGGATGAAAGCACTGGTTACTTTCTCATAGAAAAGAAAAAGATACACACATATACACACCTTGATCACCGTCAACGACGGACGATGCATTTTCCTTCATGAGAAATTCACGAACCTTCTAACCTACTCCGTTTGAAAGCATGCAAGCTCACTCCCGTGACCGTGCGCGGCCAGGCACCTCCTTAGATTACGATATAAGGAATGGTTAACCCGATGTGGCGGTGCACGCACTCGATAGTAGTAAACTCTGTATGCATAATCCTCCTCCTCCTCCTCCTCCTCTTCCTTCCCTGTGCCACCTTTACTCTATACAGAGTTCAAAGGTCAGTTATTTTACACGTTCCCGAAACGTTAAAATAATGGACACGTATCGAGCTATTTATGAAGTTACAACAATCTATATTTCCTTCTCTCCCCCCCTCATCCCCAATAAATCGATCCAAGAATCTCCATGATTTTTGAACCCTTATCAATCCAAGAATTTTCCAGAATGATTTGTAAGCCAACACCGAACAACAATTTTTACTAAAATATTTTATTTGAAAATTACTGGAGATATTTCTATAGGTACGATTTGTACTATACGTTGGCTTTCAGCGAACTAAATTGCAATAATCATAACATCGCAAAATTCTGGCAATGACACTGCCGGTTGGAGTAGAACGCTGGCTAAAGCTTGGCAGTATTACTGCCGGTTGAAGTGATAAAGGTTAATACTGAAACCATTTTTTTCGATAAATAATTCATTCATTTTTTGGTAGATTAAAAATGTTAATAGAATATGATACCGATGGTGTATATATTCTATTGTAAATGAGATTTTTTTTGCTCAATAATTACTCTTTATTTCCTTTTCTTTATTTATTATTATTGTACTATATTATGTAATATTAATGGACCGTTCATGTTAGTTAAACCCTTCGCCAATAAAAATCCCTCTAACCGATATTTCCGTGAAATTTGTTTAATTCAACCGTGAGCCCAGAGTCCACGATATTATCAATTGCGATAACGAGCCACCAACAGTAATCCATACGTATACCCCAGTCGGTTCTCTCTTTCTCTTTCTCTCTCTCTCTTTCTCTACATGCCCATCTGTTTCTCACATATTATATACTCACATACACAAAGTTATTCGCGTATGTATATGTAGGCATGGAGATTCATTGTGTTGCACCTTGATACTCCGTTATCTCCACGATTCTGGGTCAACTACAGAGAAGGAGAAAACCAGTCACAGTGTTGGAAACGTGGTAGAAAGCAATGGATGCGAATATAGTATTATATATGTATGTGTGTAAAAGAGGAGAAAGAGAAAAGGAGCGAGGGTTACTAAAGAGAGATAGAAAAATCGTGAGGAAGAGAAAGAAGGACAGAGAGAGAGAGAAAGAATATAAGAATGAGAGAAACGAGAGATTTAGAAACAATAGTAATGAAACAGAGAAAGTGAGAAGGATAAAAAAAAACAATGATGTATAATAAGTGTATATATGTACATACATATGTATATATGTCCCTATAGGATAAAGAAAGATAGCAAACGAAGAAGAAGAAGAACAAAATATGAAAATTTCTGGTATTTTCACACATGTATAAATGCAACGAGTCAACCGAAGTAAAATAAAAAAAAATTCAGTCGAATACTATTAGTATGTTGGTTATATTTCCTAATGATTAATGAACAGCTATATTCATTATTGATTGCATTATCGAATAAAAAAAAAACATTAAGATTATTAAATCGATTCAATGATTTGTGAGAAGAATACTAAAATTTCTTCATTTGTAGGTTACTATCGTTTCAAATTTGCCACGTAAAAACCATCGGCCACTATGATCGTAAGTCGGTAATTTTGTATGCAAATTAATATTACTTACTAATTCGAATTATTCTTCAATTTTGTAAGAATAAACGATGAGTCATCGTGATGTTTAAAAATATCAAACATCGTAATGAATATAAATTTGTTATGACAATATCGTAATACGTTCAACCAATCATATGTATGAATTTAAAATTTCGACCAATCACGAACGACTTGTCTCGTAATATATTTATCATCCATTTCTGCAATTAGATAATTCGTAAAATTTTATCGAAATTTTGTCTTATCGTTAAATAAGAATTATAAAATAAACGATGTTAAATCTTTAATATTTTTTATAATATCAATCTGTGAATGATCGATGACTAATAACATACAAAACTTATTTCTTTAAAAAAATATGTCTCCTGAGTTACGATACCATACTTATAGGAACTTTCAACAAAACCTTTATAATACTTTACAGCATATGGTACATGCGACGGATGGTATAGCACGCTTTAAATAATAAGAAATTGAAAGCTTTGGCAACGATCCAAGCGTGCATCGTTTTGTATCAACATCTTGTAACATGGACTTGGTCGTCTAGTCAGTGAGATACAATGCATGATGGTCACGTGATATTGGCGGTAAAACAAATTAATTCAATTATTCTGTCGATTTAACAAACAATGAGAATATTTTTGTTAAATAATAAAAAAAATAACGCTTAATTTTTTTAAATACATATTTCAAGAATAAAAAAAAAAAGATACTTGTTATTTATTATAAATATAAAATACTTAATACGTAATATAAAAAAAGTATTACTTCCTTAATTGTATCTCTATATATGTATGATAATTTCTCATCGAGACGTAATAATACAATACTACAAATAACCAAAATGAAATAAATGCATAAAAGTTCGCAGTCACATTAAAAGTATAATTAACGATGGATGTTTTACGAACCTAACTTTTATTAAGAATAAATAATTTCCACGTGGACCACTATGCGGCGCTGCAATACATTATTGTTATTGAACATATTTTCTGTTTAATATCCTTATTATGTCGTTATAAATAAGTTTTGTAAAATAAAATATATACATATATTATTGTAATCAATCGAATTTAAAGGATATTCTTTGATTCGTGCTTGAGGGTAACTAGAATATTAGATAAATTATGTCAGGAATGGCGCCAATGCGTCGCCATTTTTGTAAAACTGTAGCCAGTCCATAAATCGAGAAGGCTGTGAAGAGGAAGAATTCTGATAAAGGTTACGTGGACGAGAGAAACTTGCATGAAAAACCAGCAAAACGAGCGAATAATGTGCTGGTCGTAAGTATAATTTTATTCCGTGCTATCGCGAATCGATTTGGATAGTTTTTGGTCATGAAATGCAGGGCCTATGACACGGGACTTCCGTTTAATGAACAGGAACAGGAAGTTCCTCGCGAACTACGATGGCAAATTAAAAACATCCTGTATCGAAGAATTTTTCGAAAAATAAGCGTGCGATGCTTTTCTGATTTAGAAAAGGAATAAAGTGATAAGTATAGCGGGTTTCTTTCGAATTACTGTTCATTTTTATTTTTACGACCTACTTTCAATTTCGGTGCTTCAAGGTCGAAGTACAATGACTGATACTTGGAAAGTGGCAATTTCGGAGCAGATCTTATTAATTTGGAAAAATTGGTGGCATCGTGTAAATATTATGGATAATTTGATTTTAGTGTGCATCGGAGAGAAGGAAATTAAGTTGGTATACAAACATGCAAGCTGAGAATATCTGTGTCAATGGTATCGATGGAGTGGAGGAAGACACTCTCATACCGGTAAGATTGTTTTTCTTATAATTTGACAACTGTAACTATTTATCAATGTAAACTAGATTTGATCAAAATAATGATCTCATCGGATACAATAAGAGAATCAATAAAGTATATAAGTTCAATATAAATTCTATGCGAAAGAAAATCAATGTTTATTAAAGTCTTTGAATACTATTTAACAGGTCGAAATTTTATCATGCGATGTCTCTCAACGTTCACGTTCTCAAGAGGCCTTATCAATAGTAGAATTAGGAAAGCAATTATTAGTTAGTGCAAAACAAGGAGACACAGAGACTGTTCGCGACCTTATGTGTAAAGGAGCACCTTTCACAACGGACTGTGTATGTGTATCTTTTTACAAAATAATATTGTCTCTCTCTTTCTCTCTCTCCCAATTTATTGCATATAAAGATACATTATTATTATTAATATGAATTTTGTCTTTTAGCTTGGAACAAGTGCTTTACATTTCGCAGCTAAATATAATCATACAGATACTGCTGAAGTTTTACTCAGGGCAGGAATATCCCGAGATGCAAGAACCAAGGTGGACAGAACGCCACTGCACTTGGCCGCTTATGAAGGCCATCATCATATGGCACAATTATTGTTAAAGTTTGGAGCTGACGTTGATAGTAGAGACATGGTAAAAAGAAAAATCATAAATAAACAAAATAAATACAGCTCTTTGAAATAAAAATAATTTAACATGGTTTAATAACTTCTTTAGCTTAAAATGACTCCTTTACATTGGGCAGTGGAAAAAGAGCATATAGAAGTGATGCATATTTTGTTGGAATATGGTGCAGATAAAAATGCAATCAGTAAATTTGATAAAACTCCGATGACTTTAGCTGAGGAGCATGATAGAAATTACTTGATAGAAATACTGCAGCAAGAACGAGAAATCGTTGGAGTACAAGCCCAACAACAATATCAAGCTAGTTCGGCAGAACTAGAAGTAGCAACTCACAATTTAATTCAATTAGAAGCAGATGAAGAAGCAGTTAATGAAGAACAACAACAGCTCGAACTTTTGCAGCAACAATCACAATCAAAACGTAGAAGTACTCAAGGTAAGTAATACATTTTTTTTGAAACTATTTTTGGGGCAAAGTAAACTTAATATATATATATATGTCATTACCTTTTTTTAAATTAAGAGCATTCAATTCGTGGTAATAAAAAACCCAGAATGATTCTTCAACAAATTCATGTATCACCATCTGCTGAAATAGAAACTGAAAAAGAAATGAAAGATGCAGAAGAAATTATTAATACGAATAATATTAATATTAATAAAAAACGTAAAGATTTGACAACATTAAGTGGAGTCAAGAATCAATACAGATTATTAGAAGCACATGGAATTGCAATGATACCAATGGATGATGATGCATCTATTGTAGAGAATGCAATGGAAAGTGGAAGAACTGTTGTTCTTACAGGTAAAGGTTTGTTTTCAAATAATATTAATATTTTTCAATAAAAATATCAATCATTGCAATATAAAAATGTGAAATAAAATTATTTTTTATTTTCAGAAGCTGGTAAACTTGCCTTAAATTTAACCAGAGGTTCTTCATTAAGTATGAAACGACTTCAAGTATCTCCAAGGAGAGGAACTTCAAGAAAAGTTATAGCTATAAGAGCAGATCAGATTATAAATCAAAGCACACCTAGCCTTACATCCCGTGGTCCGAATATATTAAAAAGATCTTCTGTAGATAACAGAGCTGGAAAACTATTAATTTCTTCTCTTCCAACTGCTACGACGTTTCCAACGATAACGCAATCACAATATACAACAGCCTCAGAGGTATATAAATTGATATCTTATGTATATGCTTATATGGATTCAAATACATATTTAAACCTATTTGATTTACAGAACAAATTAGTTACTTCACCTTCCAAGATAGGAGAATCGATAATTCTACAACTGGATGATGATATAGAAGAAATTATAGAAGATAATACAGATAATAACAAGCCAGAAACGGATATAGCTGTGCTCAATAGACAGTTAGTAGAAGCCCGAAGGCAAGCCGCCAAATATCTCAAACAATTACAAAAAGTGGAGGAAGAAGCAGAAATATACAAACAACAACTTAAAGACATCACATCTCAAAGAAAATAGAAATAATTTTTAATAAATACATTTTCTCAACACATGGTTTCATCTTACAATAACGCAAACATTTTTCTTCTTTTACTACAAAAACTTAATCGAAAAATGTTGTAGTATTGCTCTCAATTTGTTTCTATTTGAACTTATATAAAAATCTGATAACTTTGCAAATTTCATACTACTTGCTCACATATTATCTCTTATATACCATCAATTCATAACTCTGACGCATAAACCAATCTTAATTTAATATATGCATACATTTTGAAAGGTGCATTTACAATAATTAATGATGAAACTAAATTAAAGATGAAAATAATTTATGAAAAAAAAGGAACAGGGATAAACATGTTAACATAGAAGTGCTTTCTACATAATGTCTCCTAATTGTAATTTTAAAATCCTAATATTTTAATATGATAGATAAATCACACAGGCATACAGCAGGGTATTTGTAATCCGTTTAAGATAACTGCATTAAAGATGTTTCTTTAAATTTGTACCATTTTACATTAAGAGTACAAAATGTAGAAGGCAAATGGTTCAAGATTTTTCATGAGTATAACATAAGATAAGTAAATAAATTCATATTAACACAAAGACACATTATCATTTTACATACTACGCTAATTTAATAAAGATAGTTGCATTCCAAATACTTTCACAATAACATTCATATATTTGTACTAAAAGTGTACTTCGTTTATTGTTATGAAAATGTAAAAAAAAAAAAATTTTGGATATTTAAACAGAATTGGTGCTAACGAAATGAGTTTTTAAGATATTAGATATCTTTATCAAATTCTATTTGAAATAAAATATTTTACTCAGGTATATACATATAATTATAAAAGCAAGAAAAACACCAAATATCAACTTAACGAAGCATCGCGGAATGCAACAACAGATTATATAGATATAAGAAATATAACAATTTTTTCAAATAATATATATTGTAAATATATGACTTTATACACATAAATCAATAAAAATTGTTATTTACGACTGGTTTTCTTTATTGAAAAAAAAAGTACAACTTGTTGAATCAAGAGAAAAAAAAGAATAAAAAAAGAAATAAATTATTCAAAAATATTCATTACCACATATATGTAAGCCCATAATTATGAAAGTAGTCTAACATAAGTTAAAATTTAAAAAAGATGAGTTTATCAGTTATTTCACACTACATTATTCTAAATTAAATTAACTCAATGTAATTTTTACGATATTATCAAAAATGAACCATTAGATAGTGGTTGTAATTTCAACATTATATGGAATTCATTTAGTGTTCAAATGCAATTCATGAAATATCTCGAAACAAGAAATATTATATATGGCTTAGACCACTTTCATAATTATGTAGGCATGTAATATAAATTTTTTAATTTAAATTTTCTCGATGGCAGCACCGCACATGTATCCATTGGTGGCTTTTGAATTTGAATGATAAGTCACCTTTGATTTAAAAGTTGAGTAATTAATAAAACCTTTATTGATATTTTCAAAATATTCATTGTAAGTGAAATAGAAGAAAATTTATATATGATAAGAAAGTGCGCAATTGTTTTTCATTCTCAACGTTTAATTTCTCTCTCTCTCTCTTTCTCTTTCTCTCTCTTTCTCTGTTATTGAGTATTCCTTAATGAC
Source organism: Mischocyttarus mexicanus (assembly GCA_023678845.1). Lineage (NCBI taxonomy): Eukaryota > Metazoa > Arthropoda > Insecta > Hymenoptera > Vespidae > Mischocyttarus > Mischocyttarus mexicanus. The sequence continues at coordinate 1,402,399 of JACGTP010000025.1, read as the reverse complement.
ACATATATAGACAAAACAGCATGCGTGTAACAGCGATCGATCGGCGTAGTAGCACAATCTCTGAACCGCTACGGGACGTCCAAGTTTCGCAAAGCCTCGTCGCTCGATACAGCAGCGCCATACTTGTCGAGCAAATACTTTTCCCTCTAAAGGACATATAAAATAATATATTTCATATTCCGCAATAGTAATAACCTAAGTAGAATAATTTTAAATATAACATTCTTTGATAATATTTAAAATAAAAATTCTGTCGCATGGAGAGAAGAAAAAAAAAAAACAAATGTGCGGAAAACTTTTAATCTAACTCGACGGCTCTGTAGTTTCATAATCTTCCACCAATCGATCCGGAATCGTGCGCTGGCAACATTTTCCCTCTTCCTCTACATTGAAAAAAAGCCGACCACCACTCGACGCCTCCTCCTCCCCCCTTACCATCCCACCTTCATCCAGAACTTATATCCAACTAACAATAAGCAGACTACGTCATTGAAATGAGGCGTCGTTACTAGAGAGCCTTGAAAATTTCCTACCTAATATCACTTGCTTTTCTTCCGCAAGTGTCATTTTTCTCACCCACCATCACCTCCCCTTCTATCTCGTTCTTTCTTTTTCTAGTTTTTCTTTTTCTTTTTTACTATACATGAAAATAGCTGTACGTATCCCCAATCTTTTGATCTTTCGATGACGTTTGAAAAAAAGAGAGAGGAGAGAGAATGAGAAGATGAATAGAGGGATGAGGAAGAGGAAAAAGAGAGAAACAGAGGTATATACATGCATAAGAGAGAAAAGGGCGTAACGCGTCCGTCCATTACAATAAGAAGGTTATATATATATATATATATGTATGTATGAATGTATATTTGAATGTATATGTGTGTGTATGTATGTATGTATATATAAAAGCAAGTAGTGGGGCAAGAGGATGTAATGCCAGCCTATCGTAAAACGCGGCAAAAACGAAAGCTAAATGCATTAAGTTGAGAACCGCTGGCACGAGGCTCTAGAAAATTCGTTTGGTTCGTATGTCGGAGAGTAGAAACAAAAATGTGAAATAACATTGTGTTGATACGAAGAAAACATACTACATAAGGATCGATCGTAACGATAAATGTTTGGTACACCTTAATCGAAAAGAAAATTCAAAATGAAGGATTAAGCAGGAAATGAGAGTGAATATCGAACGGTTCGATCGAATGATTCGATCGTAAGGCTTAGTAGTATGTAGTTGGTTGAAATAAATGTCGCCGATTGAGAACCCCTTTTTCCTTCGTAACGTTTCGTAGGCCCGGAGAGTCGACGAGGTGGCGGAGGCGGACGGTGATGTCCAATGAAACTCGTTGAGGAAGAAAGAGAACGCGTTCATCATCAGGAACGTTGTCTCTTCGTTGTCTACGTCGTAATCGTCATCCTCGACGTTGTTTCGTCGTCCTCGTTGCCGTCGTCGTCGAAGAAGTCGAGTTTATAGTTATTGTTATTGTTGACGATTGTGCCGCCGTTGTCTTGCGCCGCCACATCTCTGCACGTCGTCGTAGAAGTTGCGCGCTAACGATCGTCTTCGTGTTTCCTCTAAGGCGAGGCACGAGAGAGCAGCGAACGAGAGGCTAGAGAGTGGTGCCAAACAACACACGAGGAAAGGAATCGCTGTGTGCTACGTGCGCGACGTCGTTACGATCGTAGGCTGCGTGCGCATTCTTCCCCGTTAGACAGAGACGTAAATATAATCGGCGAGAGAAAGAAAGATGGAAAGATAGTTTGAAGCGGGTGCGAGATCCGACAACGGATCTCTCTCAGTGTGCGTGCGTTCGTCTTGCGTATATCGTCTATACGTGCGTGCGTTCGTGCGTGTACTACTAGGAGACTTATGATATGTGAAAAGTGCGGGGAATAAGGCGGCCAAGCCGCGTTAGAGCACCTTTGCTTTTTATCGTACTTTTGAACAGCGTTTCTAAAGAAAAATAAGAAAAAGAATTAATAAAGGAGGTTGAAAGACGAACAAAAAAAAAAGAATTGGTTAATTCTGTGCGTGTGTGTCGTCTCTCCTATATGCTTCTTTGGTTTGTGGTGGTGCTTACCGTCATCAGTGGGGCGCGAATAACAACGGATAAAGTGAAAATTAAAGTGTGTAGAGAAGAAAAGAGAATTGTTCGTACGTCATCGTAGTAGTGGTCGTCGTCGTTGTAGCCGTCGCCGACATTATCGTTGTATTGTGTTCTGTTGATGGAACGAACAAACGAATAGATGGAAAAGGACGATAAGTGACAAGAGAGAGAAGGAACGAAAAAGCGGGAAGCGAGATTCTCGGTGTGCTTTGACGCTTCTCTCGCTCTGTATACCGGCGGCTCTCTCGCGAGTTGTCCTCTCTCTCTCTCTCTCTCTCTCTCTCTCCCTCTTTCTCTATTCAACCCCCTCTCTTTCTTTGACTTTCTTCGAGGATTTCGCGCGAGGACGCGTACGATAGAAAGAGAGGGAAATAGAAGAAGAAGAAGAAGAAGAAAACGGCGAAGTACCGAAAATGCGATACGAGAGTTGTGAGGCCGCCTAGCGTAGTAGTGTATCGGCCCTAGCACGGCTACGGGCCCCTGTGCGAAGAGAGTTTTAGCGGCGGAAAAATGGCGTCGGATAACGAAGCCTCTTGCGCGAGTGACCCAAATTTTGCCGTGATCTGCTCCTTCCTCGATTGTTTCGGTAAATCCTGTGGCATAGTCTATCCAGATATAGCTACGTTGCAAGAGATGATTGAAAATACGCAGGAAGGTGAGTCGAATTAATGTCCTAAGTGTTTGTATGCATTTTTTCTTATATCTTACCACCGCGTTCGTTTGTGTTCGTTTCGTTTCATTTCGTACGTTCGTACGTTCGTTCGTCGTTCGTTCGTCGTTCGTTCGTTCGTCGTTCGTTCGTCGTTCATTCGTTTCATTCGTCGTCGCGTAGTACGCGTACATATATGGGCGCGCGCGCATCACACATACACAAGCGTACGCGCGCGCGCGCGCGCTCACTTATCTTTTACTGCTGCTGTTCTTTGCGTCTCTTTTTGTGTATATGGCTTGTCACATGTATGTATGTTTCTCTGTTGTATACTCGCGCGCTCGCGCATAGTCATGTAAGAGAACGAATGAACAAGAGTGGGAGCGAGACAAAACGAATGCTCTCTGCACGAGTGGGATGATGACAAAGATGGTTGGAGGGGTAGCGGCAGGGTATAACCGACCCGCCCCCGCCAGACGAAAAGTCTCGCGCGAACTCTCCGCAAAGGTTTTGTTTTCCTTTTTCACGATTCTCTCTTTCTTACCGATGTAGAGTAACGCGACTTAAAACTCTTTTGTAAAGAGACGTAGATGGATGCTAGTTCGAAAATTACCTCTCTCATGTTCATTTGCCTATCCCCCTACTTCTTCTCTACCACATTCATATTACTTACTATTCGTGTATGTATTTCTATGTAATTTATACATACCTATATCCGATGTACATATATGTGTGCGTGCGCAGTACGAGCGACCTCCCTATGTTTTCATCCCTTTCCACAGGGACTACAAGGTCTGTGGCTAATCTCTACTATATATATTGCGGAATCTACTAGCATTTTTTTTTTCTTTATTTCTTCGTCTTCCTCTTTTCTCTCCTCTTCCAACCTCCCTCTCCTTTTCTCTCTTCTTTTTTCTTTTTGCTTTCTTTTTATTTCCCTTTCGTTCCATTTGTAAAACGTTGGGTGGATCTCTCTTCGAATAAAGAACACGCAATTCGTGTTCCTCGTAGTTCTTTTTTTATTCTATCCAACAATGTCTCTTTCTCTCTTATATGAATGGTGTAAAAAAACTCCCAATTTGACAGATAAAAACCCCTCCGTGATCATAGGTCCGTCCGTGTGTTGTTGTTTTGGCCCGTGCTGCCACCTCCCTTCCTTCTTGTCAATCGCGGTTACACGTGATTACGAATTATGGATGTATTTCGGTCTGGTTCATAAGCATGATATATTTTGACGTTTCGAATTATAAATCTTTTAACTTTTTTATTTTTCTTTTATTTGTTGTTGTTGTTGGTTGAACTTTATGAGAGACATTTCTCTAAATGCAATTTCGTACATTTATTAAATTTCTTTATATCTCTTTGAAAATGAAATAGTAATTTTAAAATATAGAATTAAATGCATTTCTTTTTTTTTTTTTTTATACGAAGAAGTTACTTTTTATTTTTGATGTATTTATGATTCCTTTGTGTTTGACCTTAAGGATATTCTTTGACTCTTTATAATACATGCATCTTATATTGTTATTAGAATTATATCAATTTATCATATCGATATATTATCTTCCTTTCAGTACCTCAACAATTAGTAGATTTACATATAAAATTGCTGAGAAAAACACGTAAGACTGTGTCTCCTGAAAAGTGGGAGCGAGCATTGGTCAAATTTTGTCATACATATTCTAATCAGGATGGGTGGGAACTTGAACGTTTTGGTTACAAGAAAGCTCGTATTGCTGTTAAATTACGTCTACTTAAGGTACATTAATATTTTCTTATATCGTTACTGTTATTTGTAGTATTTATTTGTATATAAATAGTTATAATTTTAATATTACAATCATTATCTTAGGTACTCTTGGAAACACAGTTTGATTTAAATCAAAAATTTAAAAATGAAGTAAATAAACTTGCAGCCGATGAGTTGCGTGTGGAACCATTAGGGAAGGACAAAACTGGATTAGCCTATTGGTGTCAATTCGATGAGGAGTGTAATATTAGAGTATACAAAGAAGATTTAGATGAGGAAAATTGGGAACTAGTAGCTAAGTAAGTTTTCTTCATTTAATGTTTTTAACTGATGTTGTTGTTGTTGTAAACTAATATATAAATACTTTTTAATATTAGAGATCGGGAAGGTGTTGTCAATCTAATAAGTACTCTGTCGAATGGTGAAGTTGAATCGATACCAATTAATGAGGATAGTAATAGTTTAGAAATATCTGAGAAACCTATTATTGACACTGGCCAAATAACAACGTCACCTAGTTTGGAAGAAAATGAAATTATTCAAGAAAATGGCACTCACAATGGTGATTTGGAAGATAAAAACGAACAAAAAGATGCACTTGAAAGTGTTGATGATGATCACGTAAAAAATGGTATTATCGCTGATCAAGATAATGCAAACATTGATAATGATGAAGAAGAAATAGATGAGGAGGACGAGGAAGAGGAAGATGATGACGAAGAGGATGAAGAAGAGGAAGAGGAGGAAGATGAAGAAGAGGAAGACGAAGAAGACGAAGAAGATGAAGAAGATGAAGATGTAACTAATGATGAAAGTTCCAAACAAAATACAGAAGAAGATGATTCCTTAGAAGTACCACAAGATCAAGTTACAGAATCAAATATACAACTTACAAGTACTGTAAAAGTGACCAATGGTAGTGCTCATATACCAATTGAGAAAATATTTGCAAAGAAAACCTTATCAGAAGAAGCCATAGTATCTTATACACCTGATACTAAACCTCTGGAAATTGTTAAATCTGAAAATTTAACAAAATTAAATATCAATAAAATTGCTAATGAAGAATTAGTACCTTTGAAATCAATAGAAACACCTGTGATCACTTCTCCTCTTAAACTTGTAAATATTGCAGATTTAAAACAGATACAAGAAGAAAAGAACCCAAATCATATATTGCCTATTAGCACCCCGATAAATATATCTAAAAAACATAATACTATGGAGGAAACAACAGAATCTGTAATGAAATCTTTAGAAAAATTATCTGGTAAAAATAGCCTTTCTTTTACACCTACAGATATTACATCTGGACATAGTAAATTGTCTGTTAAACCAATAGATCAATTAGCTGCAAATCTTGTAAGAATGCAAGCTGAAAAACTTGAAAAGCCAAGCGGAGCAAAGTCACTAGAAAAAATAGCGGAAAATCTGGCGAGATCTGGGGGTATACTTAATTCAACGATCAATGGAGATGATGACAGGTTACCACAAGATCTTTGTCCAAGAAGTCAACCTGAAAAACCTGCTATACTTCGAGGACATAGAGGTATGGACTTATCTACGTCACCTCGTGGTTGGGAAAGTGTAAATGAACAAAGTATTCCTGTGGATTTTTCGGGAAGTAATCTTTCTAGTCGAAAATTCACTAAGAGTATGGATTTATCTACACCTGGATATAGATCTCAAAATTTTCAACATAGAGAAATGGATTTAAGCACTAAAAAATCAAGCAAATCAGATGTCCAAAATCTATCCTATGATGCTAGAGCAGTGATGATGCGTAATCATGCTATGGTAGCAGATTTGAGTAAACGACAAATGCCATTTACTGCTTACGAAATGTCTGCTGCTGCATATCACCCCACTCCTAGATTACCTCCCAAAGAAGAGCATAGATTATCAAGCTATGCGTTGCTTCCTGATCCAAGCAAAATAACTGCTTTAAGAATGGGTTCAACTTCTTTGAAAAGGCCATTAGAAGGGGATGATGCACAGCCTGATATTTTGAAAAGAATAAGGGCAGATGTAATACCTATTAGAGGATCCATTGATAAAAGAACATTGATCAATAATAGTTGGAGAGAAGATATAGGTGAAGCTATTGAAGAACCACTAATGATGGTTCAAGGTGAAGGATCCGGTAGTGATTGTGATGCTGTTAATCCTGGAATTGGTGAACCTATAGAAGAACCTGTTATGTTTTTCTATGGTGAAGGTTCTGGAGTTGAATGTGACACAGGTAATCCTGGTGATGATACGTCAACCGATAATAAGGAAAGCAATCAATCAAAAAGTGAAGCTGATTCAGCGACTGCAAGTTTATCCACAAGTGAAATCTTAAATGAAGAAAATCTAATAAAGGAAGTTTCAACAGGTTCGATGGAGACAAGTAAAAATCCTGTAAGGTTTAATAGGAATTATTCCCAATCTAATGTCGATGTTAATGAAAGCCAAATAGTAGGCTCTACTCAAGAAAAGCCAAAATTTAAACCAACTCTGGGTGTTCAAATAATTCCAAAAAGTACAAGTGGTTCTATTAAACGGTTATCGAGGTGGGATGTAGGTAAACCAGCAGAAAAAACTGAATGTGACAGCAGTATCATATCAAATGAAGAAGACATATCACAAAAGGAGCAGTATTTTCCCAAAGAAGGCACTAGTGATCAGAAATGTAGTAATGAAGATGAAAGCACTTTACAAACAAGCGAAGATTTATCTTTGTCAAAAGTAAGCTTTGAATGTCTTTCTAGCACCGATAATTTGAATGAGAAAATAAATGCAAATTCTTCCAATGAAGTTAGTACGCTAGGTCAAAATAGTATAGAATCTAACATTACTGATACAGATGCAATTGATAGCAATTCCAGAAACTCTAAAGAAAATTCTAAATTATTGGAAACAATACAATGTGATTCCTCTATATCTTCATGCCAAGCAGATACTTCGGAAGTTTCAGAATCTAGTACAAATGCTATACTTGTACCCTATTCATTAAGCAGTGAAAAAGTTTCTACAAACGTTTCAGATTCATGTAGCATAGTTACACAAAATTCTGAATTTTTACACAAAAACGATAACGAGTGTAAACCAAAATCTGCATCACCACCAAGATTTTTTTTTGGACCAAATTGCATTTCATATACTTCAAAGTCCACAGATCTGGAAACTCAATCGGATCAAATTGTTACTACATCAATTCAATGTAAATCTGACACGCTACAATATGAATGTGTTTCTTCTTCAAAACCTTCAGAAGATACATTGCTGTCATATAAATCAGAAGAATTTGATGTTACTCAAACAAATAATAATTCATTAAAAGCCAGTTCATTTGATTCTCATAATATATATTGTACAAATGACAAGAGAGAAAAACTTGAGGGTTCAAGTCATGCATGGAATTCAAATGAAGAAAGTGTAAGTAATGCTATTGATGTATCAAGAACAACTCAAATAGATGATTTACAATCAAACACTGTACAAGAATCGGAGGAAACTACCGTAGAACATGAAAAATCTGAATCTGCAGACATCGTTTCGCAATCTTTTATTACTAATAATGTAAATGTATCATTAAATACAGCAGAATCATTAACGAATAGTTCAGATCTTCAGCATAAAAAGAACATAGTGATTGATAATGATACGAAGACCGATCATGTGACACAATACAATGAAAACACTACAAATGATGATCAATCTAGATTTATGGATGATAGATCTTATGAATCAACAAATGCTGAAAAGGATGCTAACCTTAATATATCAGACAATATTCAAGAAACTGTAGAATCACCTAGTACTTACTCCGAGAATGAAGCTGAATATAAATCTTCCCAAAAAGAAGAAATTTCTCATGAGATTATAGAAAAAACAGATTCTGATACTACAACAAATACTTGTATGTCACCTTGTAATAAAGATCAAGATCAAGATCAAAATCAAGATCAAGATGTGCAAATGGAATCCAAAAATGTAGAAGAATGTGCGCTCGAGGATAATGCTAATATTTTAGAATCTACAAATTTAATTTCATCTCCAAATTTCCAAGAAGTACATAGTTCTGCTGGAGTTCAAGAAATAGATAATGTTTCTGATGAATTTCAAGCTCTTAAAAAGGATGAAGTAGATTTAAGCAGAGAAAGTTATGATAAACACAGTGATAAAAATGATAATCTATCTGAATTTGATATACAAGAGGAGCAATCGATGGATACTGATACTGAAAAAATGAAAGGACAAATCAGTTCAGATGCTGATTCAATGTCAGTCAATTATGATAAAAATAGTGAAAGAAATGATACATTGTCAGATTTAGGAGTACAAGATGAAGGTTCAGGAGATTCAGAAGAAATTAAAGAGAAACACTTAACTAATTCTTATATCAAAACAAACACATCTGAAGAGGATATTCCTGAATCTGATCTCGTTGATAATGCAACTGTTAGCAGTTCTGCGTGTATGCAAGAGTATAATAAAGAATCATTTGCTTCTGTCATAAGTAGTTCAAATGATGGATCCGTTAAAAATATATTTTTACAAGACAATAGTAACATACCAATAGTATCCCAACAAATTGAAAATCCATTTTCCGCTAAAACAAGTAACAGTGCATTTAACGTACTAGCGCCAATAGTATCTAATATTTCTATTATAAAATCTGCAGAAATGAGTAATATACCATCATTAAAAGAAAATTATTCATCTAGCATTGATCAAAATGTGAATGAGTATGCTGATGATGTATCAGAAAATCCAAGTTCTTACATAGATCAAGATTCAAATGAAGATATGATTATTGATGACAGAATGTCAGAATCTAATGAATCATCGAAGGAGGTAGAAGAAACTCCATCTAATGGTGAGAAATTAATAATACCATCCGATAGTGATAAATCAACAGTTAGCAATGATAATTTGTTGTGTGATCAAAATATAATAAGAAAAGAAGATAATTTTTCTATGCCAAATGATTTACCTCTTATCACAGAAAATCAGACAAATGCACTAGATACTTCTACGACAAGTAATAAGGAAAGTAATTCCCCTATTACTACAGAAATTTTTGTTGAACAGGAAGATTCAAATAATAAAATAAAGGATAAAGAAAGTGACAATGTACAAATAACTGAAACATATATAGAGAAATCTGAAACGGCCATAAGTAATAGTAGTTATGAAGATACAGATATAAAACTAAAAGAAGATATGAATAATACTGAAAAACAAATTGTTGTACAAAATGAAATAAGTTTAATCTCAAACGAATCAGAAAAGAGTTCAGTTAATAAGCAATCTTTAGTTGCAAATTATGATAGTAATGATTCTAATGACGATGGCAGTGACGATGTTTTTGAAGCAGACGCATTAGAAGATTATGAATCTACAGATATTCCTAATTGTTCGGTAGAAGAACATACAGTAAATGATAATAAAATAACAGAAAACACAAATGTTGAACGAGAATGTATAGATGAGAAAGAGTATACATCACTTGATGAGTCACAGCAATTTGTATACGATAAAGAAGAGTTAGAATCAAATTTACAAATTGCAACCGATAAGGTTTTTGTTAAAAACGAGATAGAGAATAAAAAGGAAACGTGTAATGTTAATTCAGATGATGTAAGTAATATTTCCAACAACAAAAATATTGAAGTAAGTTACGAGTGTGATGATAAATGTAGTGACATAAGTAAAAATGAACAAAAAATCAATGAATCTAATAAAGATGGATGCAGGAAAGATACAGAATTATATAATATGTCTTCTCTTGATAGTTCGAGTAAAGTAAATAATATTACATCAACTATTCTAACAGCATCATCGGATCATTCTAACTTACAAACATTTGTAAATGAAAAAACTCAAGCAGAATTTCAAATTACTTCTAATCAAATTGTCAAAGAATATATGAACAATACTGCGAATAATAAAAGCGTCGTCTTAGGTGAAACTACAATAACAAAATTACAAAATGAAAGTAAGCCTTCTATTCAATCAGTGCAAGATATAGATAATTCTGTGTTTGAAAAGTTAGATAGTAACAAAACTATAGATAATACAGAAAATACTGCTAATTTATTACAATTTCAAAAACTTAGTGGATCAGGTGACATTAATGATCAACCAACAAATATATTAGATAATACTGTAAGTGTTATGGATCAACAAATTATAGAAAAGATAAACGATAAAGATAACGTTGCTAAAAGTAAAGAGATGACATTGCAGGTTGCAGAAATATCCATAAAACAATATCAGAGATTAAAATCTGATTATCTTGAAAATAAAAATAAAGAAAATAAATTCGAAACTAAAGAATGTAACTACATTGATAATACTGTAAATGAATCTACTGTGGCTGAAACATGTAATCAGTCTGTACCAAATACTTCTACAATTAAATTAGACAATGATATACAACAAGCATCCCAAAGTTTTGAAACTCATTCATTAATACAGTTAAAAGACAGTAATATTTCTGATAATATCAATCATACAAATTTCATTGCTAATAAGCCAACTGTCTCCTACAATGTAAGTGATGATAAAAGTAAACAGACTGATTTTATTAATATTTCCAATACAAATAAGGATAATATTTATACAAAATCTGTAATCAATATACAAAATACCATAACAGCCTGCACTGGTCAGGAAAAGATATTTGAAAAGAAAGAAGAATTATTAGGAATTTTTAAAAATGATGTTAAGAAAGAAGGCAATAAAAGAACAAGAGATATTCCAGAAGTTGAAGATGTTCCACCATTAAAATCGAAACCACCTTATATAAAACCTTTTGTAGAAACTTTATCTACTGATATAAAATATAATTCACAATCTGAGACAAAAATGGAAACGGTAATTGAAAAGAAGGAATTAAAACTTGAAAGCAACATACCGAATAAAGTAAATGATTCTTTAATAATACCATCTATCACAGATACGTACCATGCAGCTGTTAGTAATATTGAGGCTGAAAATAAATTTAAAAAGGATTCTTTACTAAAAGATAATTTAGATGTAAAGAATGAAAAGGATATTTCAGAAATGAAAAATGTTGAAGTAAAACCAGTTACAGTATCATCAGATGATTCTATGGGAGGAGGTGATCACGAGGATGTGTTTGATGCACCATCAGAAGAGCCTGATCCACTAGCGTCTACCGAAGATGATGCATTAAAAGGTTTAAATATAAACATTGGTGAAGATAATAGCAATGCGAAAATAGCTATTCGTGTTAAATCAGTTTCCGAACTCGTATACGAAGGTTGGAAATTGGATGATACGGAAATTCCGAAAGTTTCACGTAAACGACGTAGCAGTGCACAAGATTCGCATGTAGAAGATTTAGGAGAAAAACATGAGGAGGAAGAAGAAATGATGGGTGGTAAAAGAATAAAATTACGTGCGAAACGTATACCAGATAAACAATTACGTAAATCTGTCGAAGAGAGTCGCATTGTAACAATAAGTTCAGAGGATGAGGCTGTGAAATGTAAAATAGCAGAAGATAATAAAGATTGCAATGATGATGTTAGGGTTACGCGTTCTATTCCAATGGGACGTAAAAATAGAGGACGTCCAAGAGGTAGGAGACGACGTTGCAGAGGCGGTGGACGTTCACGTCCAAAACATTCAGGAGGAGTTAATGTAAACCAAGCAGCTTCTGAGGAATCTCCTAACATACATATTGAAGGAACACCTACCAATATTTCTTCATTAGATACAACACCATCTTCATCTCAAAAAAAGAGAAAGAAAAGTAAGTTCACGAATATTCTCAATTTTTAAAATAATTATTTTTCAATATATAATTTTTTAACAAGATAAAAATAATATTGAAAGTAATATTTATATAAAAAACTACTATCTCTCTTATAATATAATTTATATAAGTATTTAAATAAAACTAAAATATAATTGTTAATATAATAAAATTAATTAATTAATGAGAAAAATAAATATTTGTATTAATATTCTTTTTAATAACTTACAGGAAAAATGGTATTGGGTTTAGAAATAGGAAGGGATATTGCACCTGAACAACAAGAAGGTTTGCTACAAGGTGAAACACCTGTTAGGCAATCAAGAAGAATTGCCCAATTGAAGATTAAAGAAGCAGCAGATAGGAGAAGAATTGAGGAAGAAACACTAACTGATGTGAAAGAGAAAAAGGAAACCATAGATAAGAAAAAGCGGAGGAAACAAAAAGTATGTTTAATAATAAAATAGATATAAATAACGAAAAAGCATTAATCCAATTATTTATTTTGCTATTATTGTAAACTATATATATATATTTTATAGAACGAAAGTGAAGAAGAAGTTACAATGAAGGAAATCGAAAAGGATATAAAATTTAATCGAAAACGAAAAAAGCGAAAAAAGAAAAATATACTTGCAAAATTTGACGAAGCTAATCCATGGCAAAGTTCATCTGGTTCTAGTACTGACAATGATATTGAGAATGAAGATGAAGAGGAGGAGGAAGAAATAGAAACTGAAGGATCTTTGCTTTTTAAAAGTGATCACGAATTTTCTCCCGAAAGTGACCTTGAGAAGGATCAGGAATCTGAGCCATTAAGAAGAGCTAGAACTGCTCAGAAAGGTAAATTTTTGTAAATAGGTGATGATAAAATCTGAAAAATAATTTTACAATTTTTTAATCGAGATAAATTAATATTTTCAAATATAAATAATGTAAATACTTACATGTTTTCGTAGCTCAAAGTGATGTCGAAGAAGCAGATGATGAATATGCTTGTCAAAAATGTGGCAAGGCTGATCATCCCGAATGGATTCTTTTATGTGATTCTTGTGATAAAGGATGGCATTGCTCTTGTTTAAGGCCTGCACTCATGTTAATACCAGAAGGTGATTGGTTCTGTCCACCATGTCAACATGTAAGTTATTTTTAGCATGAGATTTACTCAGAAGTAATTAAATAAAATTATAATTATATATAAAATATTAATTTTGTCATATTTTAATTAACAGAATATATTGGTATCTAAATTACGTGAAAATTTAAAAACATATGATCAATTGTCAAAGCGCCATGAAAATGAAGTATTAAGAAAAAAAAGGTTGGCCTTTGTTGGTATAAGTTTAGATAATGTCTTGCAAAAAAATGAGACGCAACGCCTTCAAAAGGATTTTAAAGAATCAAGCCAAGAATCTGAAAATGGTAAATACAGTAAGATTATTTTTGTATCTAATGAAAGAACATTTGCAAAATACATTGTGTATTGACTTTATTTTTTATTTTTATTCTATTTAAAGAATCTTCATCCGAGCAATCATCATCTGCTTCAAGTTCGGAAACATCAAGCAGCGAAGAAAGTGAACCGGTGTATCAATTACGAGAAAGACGTTGTGCAAATACTTACAAATTCAACGAATATGATGATATGATTAATGCTGCAATTCAAGATGAAGTAGAAGCTGTTCAAGGTGCTGGTAATCAAGGAAGAGGTAAAGACATTGCGACAATAGTTAATGCTGAAAAAGAGGAAGCACAGGTTAGTAAAAACAAAAAGCAGATCAAATATTTTATCTAATATATGTAAGATGTATGAATTGTATCTTTTAACTTTAACCTTTATTTCTTTTAAATAAAAAAAAGCTTCATCAACAGGTTGAAGCATTACAATCGAAGGACGTGAGTGATGATAAAAACGATCTCGAACAAAAATCTGAAAAAGAAAGTGACGAGGAATATAAAGTAGAAAAGGAAGAAGATTTCGATGAAGAGGATGAAGAAAGGAAAAGAGTTACTAAACGATTATTAGCACGAAGAAAACATCGTAAATTGAATAGCTTGGATATAAGTAGCGAGGATGATCCAGAAAGCGACGAAGATTTCAAAGGATCTAGTTCGGATGATGAAGAAGATTTTGATGATCATATGACATCATCAGATGATAGTAGTTTTACTAATTCTAGGCGTCGTGGTAGAAGAGGAGATTCGCGTCCTGTTAGAAGATCTACCAGAGCCAGAATAACGACTACTTATGATCCAGACTTCAGTAAGTTTATATCAATAAATATGTAATATATAAAATATACTGTAATATTTTTTTTTATATTATTTCGGAATGTTTCTTCCACAAGAACAAGTTTAAACACAAGTTAGTCGTATTTTTGTGTGTCTCACCGGTTTGATTTATTTTAAAGAAAGAAACAATTAGAAGTTTCCACAAATAACAAGTAGAACTTAGAAGAATTTCTAAATTTTCCTGTTTCCAATAAATGGCAGGTTTTTAATTCGTATTTTCAATGAATATAAATTTTGAAGGTTTTTTTAAATAAATTTTTACTATCATCGTGTGTTTAACAGCAATTGGATAGATGTTTTTGCTCTATGTAATATATTGCATTTCTTTCTAAATAATACTTATTTTTAAATATAGGGTATATAATCACACTTATATGATTCGTGTTATTATAGTTAATGATGATAGTGATGAGAGTGATCGGCCAAAAAGGAAAAAATCTCGATCTGTATGGGAAAACTCAGATAGCGAAGATAGTGATAATTCTTGGAGACAAAGAAAAAAGAAGTAAGGTTCTTTTCAATGTAATATAGTATAGATATATATAATATAAAAAAATATAATGTTACAGCAAAATATTACATCAAAATCCATATACTTTTTTTAGGAGTAGAACTATATCAACTTCAAGATATAGGACAACTTCTAAGATAAAAAGTAAAAAGAAAAAAAAGAGAAAACGTATAATAGAATCTGATAACCAAAGTGATAACGAGGAAGAGGATGAGCCAAGAAGCAACGATAATTATACGTCAGAAAATATAGATACCGTTATTCAAGAAGATGAAGAAGCCGTATCTATTAAGGTTGAAAATGCAGAGAATATTGCCAATTTAGAAAATGTTGAAAATACCGAAAATACGCACAATACTGATGCTGTTAAAGCAGAGTCGATAGAAAATACCGTTACAAATACGGCGGACACATTGGTTCTTCCACGAATTGATGAAATTGCAGCTCAAAAAAAGAAAAAAGTAAATAAATACGATAATAAATTTGTATAGAATTCTAATCTATTAATATTTAGTATCCAGCTATGATATATTTTTTACGGGGAGATGAGGTTTTTCCGGTAAAAGATAGTAGGAACGGAGAAGTAATCACTTCACAATTTCACTTTAGGTACGAACCTTTAGAAATCGGTCATAAAATTATTAACGAAAACAATTTATTCAATATTAGATAGTACAGTCGAATAAACATCGACTGATGCAGGGTATAAAGACAACAGTTACAATGAGAAAGAATTTGCGCGTTTAAAAATTCGAATAACTTTAGGAATACGAGCTAGTAATTTAAAAAAACGCCTAATCACTTTTCCGAAGTCTCGATCTAAGTAGACGGTTGGAAAAGATTTTCGCGGGGATAAAGCCATTGCTTTCGGAGACGCCACATTACTTATCGTATAATATATTGTAGTATACTAATAAATAAATAAATAAATAAATATAGTATTTTGTGATAATAATTTAAATTTTTTTTTAGGATAACAACGTACCCAGACAGAAAAAGACTCCAACTATTAGACGCAAAGTAATTTCATTTGCATATTACTTTCTCTCATAGATTATTTTTATTTTATTTGGCTCATTTGTTGCTTTTCTTTTCACAGATTATATATGGTGGATTACGAGACGATAATTATAAACAGGAAGAAGAAGAAATATTAGATAGACGTAGTCGTAGGCGTGGTCGGAAGGTTAATTATCAGGAAGCAACAGCAACAGATAGTGAAGAGGTATTCGTTTCATAAATGATATTTATAATGAATCGTATTCAACTTTTGAGATCTTTAGTATTGTAAATGAACAATAAATAATTAAGAACTCTCTCATATATGAATAATACTATTTTATTCCTTTCTACAGGAATTAAAAAAAGCTATTAGAAAAACTGCGGAAAGCGAAGACGAATTTGTTGTTAATGAAGTAGATGATGTAAACGAAGATGCAGAAAAAGATTCTGATTCAGGTAAATTTTTGTTATATCTTTCTTTTTAAGATACTCAAATTAATATTATACTAATACATATAAATATATTTGTACAACAGATATCTACACTCCTAAAAAAGAAGCAACCAAATTAAAAAATAAATCGCCAAAAAGTAAAAAACCAAGAAAAAGTAAAAGTCCTGCGGCAAATCGCAAAGCTATAATCGACGATGGAGTTCCTAAACCCAGGAAAAAGCCTGGACCAAAACCTGGAAGCAAGAACAAAGCACGGAAAGAGAAACTATTAATGGGTTCGGTAATAAGGTCAACAGATGGTCAGCACTTAGATGATAAAGATGTTTTATCTCATTCAATGGATAATCCAATGGGAGAATTAACGTCGAAAATCGATGAAGGTCTTCCGGATAATGTTGGATTGACGGGTACAACAATATCAGTAGCTAGTTCCTTCACTGGAGACGTACCAGAAGGTTCGTTGGGAGGTCTTGGGCCCGGAGAATTGGCAGAATTAGACGACGAACAATTGGAGCAAATAATGATGGAGGATGAAGAATATGGTAGACGACAATTGGAATTAGCAGCTATCGAAATAGCGAAGAAAAAGAAGAAAGAAGAACGAGAAGCTAAAAAATTAGAGAAAGCACGATTGAAAGCATTAGAAATTTTGGCTGCTGAAAGACAGAGAGATCCAAACGCTCCTGAAGGAACTGATGGAGAAGTACCTAAGAAAAAGAAACGAGGTCGTCGTAGTAAAGCTGAAATAATTGCCGAAGAGATGAGAAGAGGTGGAGCTCCAACTTTGGTATCTCCTGGATTGGCAAATACGAGTCCAGGTGTTATGGCAGCTAATAGCAGTAACATGATTGGATTGGATATATCGAGTAACGTATCACCTAATATAAACCCTAACTTACCCACAGTCATCACACCTGAGGCCGACAGGACACCCGAAGGACATATTCCAATGATGACAGGACCAGATGGGCAGCTCTTCAATCCCGACGGAACACCGATGAAGCCAAAAAGGAGAGGTCGTGGCAAGGGTAAGAAAACTCTTGCTCTCGAAGCTGCCAGGGCCGCGGAAGCAGCAGCAAAAGCCGCGGCTGAAGCTGGTTTGCTCGGCATGGGCACGGATTCGAATCCAGAAGTTAAGTCGAGCGATATCCCAAACGTACTTCCCACTCCAGGTAGCAGTACTTCCGGCTCGGCACCGTCCACACCACCAGCGAGCGGTGTACCCACGCAGTTGCCACCTTCGACGCAACCGAACGCGCCGTCTGTCTATTCGTCTCTTCCGCCCGGTCAACAGTCTTCCGTGATCACGAGGATGCTCCAGTCACAACCGGTGTCGTCTAATAATCCGCAGTCGTTCACAGCAGCAGCAGCTGCAATGGGTCATAAATATTTCGGTGCTCCCAATGCAACTGGACAAATGATGACAGGTCCACGAACCGGTTATGAGATGCAACCACGCGGTAGGATACCTTCACCATATAGACAACCAGGACAAACTTCCATGCCACCTCATTTTGCGGCTGTAAGGTCTGGCACACCACCCATGAGAATGAGAGTTCCAGGACCACAGATGTATCATACACCTCATCACCCTATGGATCCCTCTCCGTCAGGTGGTGGTCCTATATCCATAAGTAGTCGAGACCGAAGTTCTCCTTTGGCACCGGGTCCTCCACCCATGATACCACCTGCAGCCGGTAGTCCATTGGCTAAAGGTGGACCAACGCCACCTCCACCTCCTTATGTAAGAGGTGGCCCACCGATCTCTAGGTTTGCCGATAATCCTATGGGACCGAGGCATCAGATGCCACCATTTACGAATGCCTCGCCGGGTAACCACGCGTTGCAACAACCTTCTCCACCTCCAAATAGACCACCAGGAAATTTCTCGCCGTATCATCCGCCTCCACCACCCAATTATCACTATGGTGCTTATCCTCCTCCTCCGCCTATGTCTACGGCGGACGATGCAGCTGCTTATCAAGGCTCGCCCTATCCTACGGAACATTTTTCGTCTCCTGCGGATAATCAACCGCCGATTCAAGCACCTCCACAACCGCAACCTCCACAACCTCAACCACCACCACCGCAGTCACAACAACAACAACAACAACAACAATCGCAAACACATCCTAATGACCCAGCTACTGTTGCAAATAAACAATACGACGACGAAGGTACTGGAGAGTTTGGCGGTTTGGTGTCTTATTTCAGTAGTCAGAGGGAGGACGATTTGGATTCGTAGCATGAGTGAAATCTTGGCCAACCATAAAACGTTTTTTAAGTATAAATCCTTTATGCAGGATGTACGTTTTAGTTCTCCTTCTTAAAATGATCTCGACTCTTGCTTAGAAAGAAAGGTCTTAAGAGAGACAGGTTTCTGATATCCTATTGATATATTTTTAGCCCGTAGGTACCATTGCACTAATCAATCCTTATCTTGAGGTTCTTGTTCCTGAAACTTCTAAGAAATGGCAGACTCATATTAAATTGTTCATTTGTTTTCTACTTTTGATAACTTGCTAAACAAAGCAGATCTATCACTATACTTTTTTATAATACAATAAGATATTCTCTATTTAAACGTATTACCTTGAAATTTAATAGAAGAATCGTGTGACGTAGGGAATATACATATAGCAACAAGATCAAAAATTGCAATAAGGATCAAAAGAAGAAATACACAATACGCAGAAAAAAAATTTAAGATTTATTTAGATTATTATTTATCTTTATGGATCTGCTTCGTTAAGCACGTAGAAAATAGATAACAAATGAACATAATATGTCTGTTCTTGAAGAACGTTGTAATTGCGTTGTACGAATCGTATCAAAATAAGGGTCGATTGCACGATAGAATTCGTATTTTACAATTCTTAAAATTGTAGTTACGGGTTAAACGTAGTTGTATTATACATTAAAATATTTGAAAATAATTTGATGGAAGTATTTACGTAATGTAATAATATAATACTATCTAGTGTTATTTTATACGCGTACGTTAACGTCTACAGTATATAAAAATATGTAAAATAGAAGTTAGGATCGTCTTCCTCTTGATTCTTTTCAGCAAGTAGTCGTTTCAAAAAAGAAAAAAAATAACAAAAGCCTTTGCACTTTGGATCTGAAGTATAAAAGAAGTCGTAGAAACTAAACCCGAGGTTGGTTAAGTATAAAGTTTGGGAAGTGTCCGAATCGTTAAACAATGGAGCCTATTTTTTAAGGATTATAAGCTTTTTGTAATTAGTTTCAGTTCGATTGAATTAATATAAAAAGCAAGCGACCATAACTTTGTTCAACGCGTTAAATGTATTGTTGAACATTTGCGAAGGAGACGGATCTGATTAGAATTTTAACTTTTTCCTGTTCGTTTTCGAACTTATTTCTTCTAATCAGGTGCATCTTTTTACGATCAATGCATTTCTCGTTGAACGAATGTTAATCTTATTAAGGACGAAAAATTAAAAATAAATATTGACAAATTCGCGCCGTTATTACGTGTACATATGTAAATAACAACTATAAGTTCTTTAGATTATATATTACGTGTATAATATTATATAGTCAAGCAAAAAATTATATAAAGTGAATTAGTGCAAAGGGCACAAAATGTAATATTTAAATTAATTAGAAGAAAAAAAAGAAGAAATGATATCTGATTATTATAAATTAACAAATGGTGTGAAGACTATTACTATAATTATTTATAAAGAAAGTTAAGAATTCTATTATATAGGACTTAGTATGTATTGTATTTTACAAATTTTACTTGATAATTTTACGATTAAATCATTAAATATAGTTATACATTAGAGAACAGGAGGCTGCTGAGCGCTTTCTACGAAAAGTGAGAGAACTACAATTAAAATACGATATTCATATAACACATATATATATTAGCGATATTAATATAATCGGCAAGGTTGAGGAAGAATATATGGAGTAAAAGAAATTTTATTATAATCTTGCGTGCAATGAACTACATAATAGTATGTACGTATATGTATAATTCAAGAAAATTTTAAGCATGTGCAACAACCTTAATGGAACTTATTTTGCTCCTTAAAGAAATTAATCGAGCATGAATTATTAAAAATATTCGTTAATATTTCGTTAAGATAACAAATAATTACGTAGAGTATAATAAAAGATAATTATGGATGAGAGAGAGAGAGAGAGAGAGAAGCGAGTAAGAAAGAGAATATAAAAATATATTCATGAATGAATGTATGTAAAAGATTTTGCTATTGTTTCTGTAATAGAAACAAAGGAAAAAACAATCGTTTAGGTGTTCTTCTTGTAAAATCAAGGCAGATAGAATCTAATATGGATTATATTCTATCAAGAGGAAGGCCTAAACGTAATTTGGTCGCTGAATGATGGTGTTTTCTGAACAGATACAATCGTTTAAAGAGAAGGGTTGTTTTTTTTTCTTTTTAAATACAATTTATTGTTTATTATACTGTTTCGTTTCGATTTCATCCAGCCTCCTGATCTTTAATGCATCATTATCATGTCTGCCAACCAACAGACATAACAGACTTGCAAAAAAAACCATGTATCTGTTTAGTTATCACACGTATGTGCATACCTAATATAAATAGAAACTATATATATATTATATATATTATATATAGTATATATATATATATATAAACAAAAAAAAAGATATTAATTATCTTAGAATTAGCTGCTTGGGATAGTTTCCTTTTACTTCAAAAGAAAAAGAAAAGAAAAAAAAACGTTTGGAGGACAAAACATAATTAAACGTTTCTACACGTGCACACACACCGTATAATGTAGTAGAGAGAGAAAGAGAAGGTGTTTTACTACTGCTCATTTAATTATTTTTTACACCTATATGTATTTTTCGGTTGTACACAGTTTGATAATACTGATGATCTATTATCGTCTTTCTTATTCTTCTACTTCTTTGGAACACACACATGTCTTTGGACCATTCGTTCTTAGGGTGCGCTTCAAGGAAAATAAATCACATACATATACATACATACATAAATACTTATAATAAATACATACGTATATGCCTGAGCTCCTCGTTAGTTCAATAATTTATATTAAACGTCATAATTATTATCGCGTTTATTTCGAAGTAAATTAATTTTCAATTTATTCTATATATTTGTTATGTTACGTTTATTTATCGAGATGATTCAGTCCCTCGATTAATACAATATAAACACAAAATTATGAAGAATATTATGTTCTATATAGATCCATACTCGGATGTCTCTTAACTTTAACACAAGATTAAAAGAAAAAGATATATCTAATACGAATATTATAATAAAATATTGCTATTAGTCTAAAAACGTCGTATATTTGCATTTAGTGAGATATTTAAATATTTCGTGTACGTTGTGATACCGTGACGCAACGTGTGTCAGAGAGGAAAATACCCCGCCCCCCACCCTCCTCTATTGTGTATAGTCGTCCTTTTTAATCTGGAAATAATTTTAAATCGCGCGTAGATTTATTCGCATTTAAAATAATAGAACTTGTTTCCTTGAAACGTAAACCGAAGAAAAAAAAAAAAGAAAAAAAAGTGTCTTTCTAAGACGATAGGAAATGTGGTGGTACAGTTTAGATTTTGTTTTGATAAGGGTCTAGACCAAACGCAATTATTATATTACATGTTGTAGCCTAAATGCAAACATTTTGTAATAAAATTCAATATATTGAAATAACATTGTAGAATTGAATCAATAGAATTGTCTTTCTTTTCTTTTCTTTTTTTTTTTTTCTTGTTTTCTTTTCTGGATTACACAATTGTTCTGTTTCACATTCAATAATTAATTAATTAATTGTTAAACTACGCGTTTTTATTAAAATGATCATTTATTTAACTGCTTACGATGAAAGAATAATTCTTCAAATAACATTTATTTCTACTGTGTTAATTAATATATACATAATAAAATGTATTATACATACGTTAAATGTGTTATTACTTTTATAAACATTATTATTATTATTATTATTATTATTATTATTATTATTATTATTATTATTATTATTATTGTCGCTACACAATTCCGAATACATTACTAATTACTTTTAATCTGACAAGATATATAATTATACGTTTTTTCTTGTATTTACTTTTAATTTTTTTTTTCCATGTATATCCTGTGAACTATTGAATATTAATTATTAAAATAAACAAAAAAATGCAATTTGGTAAGAAATTAATTTTTAATCGTATGTAATTTAAATCTATGTTCTCTATTGAAAGTACTCAATGATTGACCAATCAGTTTTACTCTTTGAAAAATCAATAAAAAAACTTCTTCCTGATTGGCTAACGCACGTTTGATTAATGTCTCGACTAAAATATAAAATTTATTTTAAATTATATTTGTGACATTTCAATAAATTTAAAAGAACGTAAAAGAATCCTTCGTTGATTATATGTACAGCATAGACATTTGAATAATAATTTGAACTGTCAAAAATTGACATATATATATATATATATGTATATATATATATTATATTTGCAAAATAATCTTTATCACTATATTTCGCAAATCGAAATTTCTTGAGAACAACAGTGCAAAATTACCATACATCGAAATGCACT
The DNA here is from genome assembly GCA_023678845.1 of Mischocyttarus mexicanus. Taxonomy (NCBI): domain Eukaryota; kingdom Metazoa; phylum Arthropoda; class Insecta; order Hymenoptera; family Vespidae; genus Mischocyttarus; species Mischocyttarus mexicanus. Next base: position 1,379,262 of record JACGTP010000025.1, on the reverse strand, counting down.
AGATGTCGGAACAAGTTTAAAAGCTTTCATTGCTCGAATGAGAATATTTATACGTACTGTCTTCGTAAACATGTATTAATATTATTAAAGTCCATAACAAAAAATTAAAAAACCCATTTTACTGATCATATATAATTAAACAAAAAACTCGAAGAGATAAATTTCTTATTGTATAAATCAATTGACGTGAGTTTTTTATTTCGTATGGCAGTTGATGTTATCGTCAATAATATATTATCTCTATAAAGTTTCAACAAAATTAAGACATATTTGAGAACAACGTTGACAGCCACATAAATGGCACATTTATTTACAAGTATGTGGGACTCCTCAATGTTCCTGAGCACCCTAACCCCAAAATTCTACGTAGCATTGACAGGAACTTCATCGTTAATATCCGGTCTTATTCTTATATTCGAATGGTGGTACTTCAGAAAATATGGTACTTCTTTTATCGAACAAGTATCTTTGAATCATATTTCACCATGGATTGGTGGAGGTGACAATGGACCTGATAATGCTAACTCAAATTTAAATAATTCCAATGGTTCTAATCAACAGAACGTTCCTGAATGTAAAGTTTGGCGTAATCCAATTAATTTATTTAGGGGTGCAGAATATCAAAGATTTTTCTGGGCAACTAACAAAGAACCACTAACATATTATGATATGAATTTATCTGCTCAAGATCATCAAACATTTTTTACATGTGAAGGTGATACAGGTAAATATAATAAAACAGTCTATAGTGTATATTTATAAGTAATCGTAGACAAAACTTAGATGTAAAATGATATATTGTTTCTATAATAATTGATCATGTCATATAGGTAAAGATGAATATGAAATTATGCAAACAGCTTGGAGAGAACGGAATCCTGTTATTAGAATAAAAGCTGCGCACAGTGCTTTAGAAAATAATCCAGACTGTGCACCTGCTTATATTTTACTAGCCGAAGAAGAAGCTACTACAATTGCAGAAGCAGAGAAGATTTTAAAACAAGCGTTGAAAGTAGCTGAAAGTAATTATAGAAAATCTCAAAGTACGCAACATCAAGGCTCTATTGCAGAAACTATACACAGAAGAGACACAAATGTACTTATTTATATCAAAAGACGTTTGGCTATGTGTGCAAGGAAACTTGGAAAATTGAAAGAAGCAGTAAAAATGTTCAGAGATTTAACGAAAGAAGTACCACCAATTATGAATGTATTGAATATCCATGAAAATTTGATAGAAGCTTTATTGGAAATGCAAGCATATGCTGATGTTCAAGCTGTTTTAGCAAAATACGATGACATAAGTCTACCAAAGTCAGCCACTATATGTTATACAGCTGCATTATTAAAAGCAAGATTAGTAGCTGATAAATTTTCACCAGATATAGCTAGCAAAAGAGGACTAACCACAGCAGAAATGTCTGCAGTGGAAGCTATTCATAGAGCAGTAGAATTTAATCCTCACGTACCAAAATATTTATTAGAAATGAAACCCTTAATTTTACCACCTGAGCATGTTTTAAAAAGAGGAGATTCAGAAGCTATAGCTTATGCATTTTTCCATCTTGCACATTGGAAACAAATGGAAGGAGCTCTTAATTTATTGCATTGTACATGGGAAGGAACATTCAGAATGCTACCATATCCTTTGGAAAGGGGACATTTATTTTATCCGTATCCAACATGTACCGAGTGTGCAGATCGAGAACTTTTACCCACTTTCCATGACGTTAGTGTCTATCCGAAAAAAGAATTGCCATTTTTTATTTTATTTACAGCTGGTTTGTGCTCCTTTACAGCACTCTTAGCTTTGCTGACTCATCAGTATCCCGATACCATGGGTGTAGTCGCACGAGCAATGCTCGCTTGGTTCTCTCATCCTTTCTATTACATTTTGGATAAGTTAGAAACTGTCTTGCCGTCTAATTTATTACAACAGCTCTCTAGAATATAAGAAATTTTCTTATGATCTCTATTAACCAAGACCTATTGTGATATTTATATATTTTTCTTTTCTTTTTTAGATACGTTTTAAAATAAGCGTATATTAGATGTTCGCATAAAAGCTCTTCTTCCTTAATTAAATTTTTATGTGACTGATGATTGAATATATAGTATGTATTTATAGTGCGAATTAATTATTTAGCGTTATAAGTCAATTAAATATATCATTTATTACTGTGGAATGCTAAATATTACAAGTGATTAAAAAAAAGAAAACGAAAAAGAAAAAACAACTAGAAATAGCTTACGGCACTTACCATTTTTTAACTTTTGTTTCTTTATTTTATTTGTTGCCGTAAATATGTTCTGTAATGACCATATACAGCTTTCAAATTTAAAAAAAGAAACAATTAAAGTAATGTTTTTATTGTAAATTTTCGGTATACCTAGGTATATATATTTATATTTTTATATTCGATTTTTTAATTGACTAAACACTTAAGCGACATAACTTGTTATTCTGTTTTCTTTTATCAAGAGAACAGAGAAAAATTATGGAACTTTATGCTTGTTGTATTGTTATTGGATTTTGTATTATATATATATGGAAAAAAAAAAACGAAGAAAGAAAAAATTGGTAATTATACGAACGATTTCGAATCAACTATTCGATGATAAATTATAAATTCAATTTTAATTTTAATTTTTATTGCATTGTGAATTGGATGCACCTTGCTTGGTTAGTTATTTAAAGGATATGTAGATAGAGTACACGTACATATCATTGCATTCGTATTTATTCGATACTTCATATTATCAATAGCTCGTAATGAGTTGAGAGAACAAACAAGACCAGAAATATTCATATTTTGCATACTGATAATGTAAAACATGGCTTATATATGTTACATAAATGAAATAAATACAATTGTAATAAATCTGATCTTGAACAATTGTATTAAATATACATAATACAACGAGTATCGACAAATTTAGAAATAAAGATATATATATTAAAATATAAACAAAATTGACAATTACTATTGGATAAATGAATTAACTCTGGTCTGCCTGTCTATCGTGAGACGGTTATGATAGGAGAGAGAGAGATATAAGACACTTGGAAGTCAGAGGGCCCAGGTCTCTCGTACTCTGGGCTGGCTCACCATGACTTTGATTTTGTTTCGAACATTCATTCACTATTAGCCTTAAATGATAACTGATTTAAATTTTTTGTTGTTTTGTTTATATGTACAATACTTTTTTAAAATTTATAACTTAATTACTCAGAAAAAAAAACAGATATATAACGCAGGAATAGTATTAAATAATTATTTCCACATAGCTAAGACAATTTGTATTATAATTATGAATGTACGTAATAAGAACATGTAAAAACTTTTCAAATGTGGTTCTTAAGTTTTACTATAAGAATTATCCTTAATAGATTATTACAATTATATCCGTATGTTTATATTTATATATATATATATATATTATATATATATAAATTAATATATAATACATAATATATATTAATATATAGTAATATTAATCTATAAAGTAGGAGATATTTTTTTTTGAGTATTCGTCTTCGGTTAGTATCTGAGCTATTTACATGAAGCCCACATACATTTAAACGGCACATACGATTCTTCCATCGCATTTCTAATCATTCTTACCGTTTCGGATAAATTAATTTATTGCCAAAACGGTGTTGAATATTGTTTTCTTGCAATCTGACAAAAGTCCACGTAGTGTTTTATTTACAAATAACAGATTGTCCAGTTCACACTATAAAGGTAGCATCGACAGACAGTCCTGTAATCACTTCACTGCATTTTTTAGACTTGATCGTAACCACCATTCTCTATAAATAAGGCACCTTTAACAAATTACGCTGTTATAGGCTACAACGATCTAGCAGTCCAACACTTATACAATGTTACAAGATCTGCACCGATAGTAGATAACTCGTAATTGTCAATTGAGGCTTACATAAAACTGCTGTATTAATACATTGAACAAAAAACGATATGCATATGTAAATATTATACGTAACTAACTGGGCACTGTAAACATCAAAAATCAATCTCCGGTTTAAAGTTTGCATCCACTCAAACGGAGGTATAGTCATCTTCTCTCAATTTTCTTAATATGCTTTTTGTTTACCATAAATTAACATAGTCATAACAAATACTTCATCACTTAATGTGTTTTATAGTGTTTATAATAAATATATTAACTGTACTTATTGTGTTTATTACAATCCAATATCTTTTAAAGCAGCGTAGTTCGCGTAAAACTTTTCCTTTCAAATGTCCTCCCCCTTTTGAGAGAGGTTTTCATCTAAAATGATTTTAATCTATTAATGCCTCATTTCTTAATGCCTCGAATATTCTTCTAAAATGATCTATCTACCATGCCCACCACAATGGGCTGCCAAAGCGACAAGTAATTCGAAGATCAGACATAATTGACCTAATCCAGTCAATGAATGAGTGGGGGTCATCGATTTTTCGACTGTTTATAATTTTATAGAAAACAAGAAAAAAATAAAAAACAAAACGAACAGAAAAAAAAAGAAAAATACGAAGAGCAAATTGTTCGCACTAGAACTATATCTCCTTGATCATTGAAAAGATTCAAAAGTACTTTGTGCTCGTGGAATGTTGAAAAGTGTATTTAAAAGTGTGGAAGAAATGCTACATTATTTAAATTGATATTATTTGCAACTGTCTTCTTCTTTGTCCATGATAAAAATATCTTCCGACGCCACAAAATTATGACACTGGCGTGGATGAAATAGTAGATTCACTTCGGCATTAAAGAGTACCATTTGCGAAGTACTGATACCGGTCATACAGTTTAGTAGACCAAGAATGGATGCTACCTTCAACTAAATCTTCAACATGACGACGTAGTTGATCTTCCGTAAGTGTAAGATGAAATCTATTTTTCAATCCTTGAACCGTGGCAGCTCCTCCACTGCGGAAACAAGGAAGTTGAGATCCTATAACGAGAAAACAAATCAAAAAGGATTAGGATAAAATAAAGAAATCATTTTTTTGTTTACAGGAAACGATAAAATATTAATTATTATATATTATAAACGGTTTTATACCTGATAACATGATCTCTACAAGATTAACGATCTTTTCCATGTGCTTCCGTGCTGCTATCAAACCTTGAAGTATGAGAGTTTTAAATTGTTGAAAAATTTTCGATTGGCTACCACCCATAACTTCAACAAATTCGGGAGTCAATTTAAATGGACTTGTCTCAAATCCCAAATTACGAGGTGAAGTTGACAATATGAATCCAAAATCAATATGTATTAAATGTCCATCGCTGTGTAATAAAATGTTTCCATTGTGACGATCTTTTACTTGAATTAGGTAACTTATTAGACAATAAGCAGCACAACTTTGCACAAAGTTCTTTTGAGCAATGATAAACGCTTCGGAATTTGTAGGACCAAATTCTCGTTCGAAGTATTGTAAAAGAGTCAGTTGACAGTGTTTTTTTATTTGATGTAAAGATACAGTGTTCAATATAGGTTCTATCAATCCACTATCGTTGGATAAACATAAAATCCTAAAAATGATATTATCAAGTTTTAGTAAATTCTGGGTTATTAAAGGACATAAAAGTTAATATTTGTAAGAATAATGTGTATTATACTTGTATGGCTGAACCCAAAGTGGAATTTTCTCATCTAGCCAAATTTTCTGTAACATTGAAAGTAATTGGGAAGCAAGAAGTTCTTGTCTTAAATCGTCTCCACATTTAACAATAACGGCAAGAAGTTTCCAAGAAGCTAAATGACCATATGGACTGGATGCTCTAATACGTTTCTGCTTTAATTCCCATGGCTCTTTGAGGACGGCTGCTGATGGATCCTCTGGATCATGATTAAATGTTGCACTAGGTGTAGTAGTCATTTCACTTAAACGTCGTTTTATATCACCTGGTACAAAAACTGGTTCTCGACTGTCGGATGATTCTTGACTTAATTGAGATATCGTATCTCTATCTCTAGGCTTACGGAGTTGTAAATACTGTTAAAGCAAAAAAATAAAAAATAATATGGAGGAAAAAGAAACAAGCACATTTATTCTCAATACATTTAGGTGACTCATTTAGTTGAGACACCCTGTATATATATACATATAAATATTACATTACCTGTTGAGTTATTTCATCGTCTTCTTGACTCCAACAATCGTTTGGATCGTCATCGGGAAAATTAAATGCTATATCTGTATTTCTAACAGAATACGGGGAAATATTTTTAACAGGAGTCTGTCTAAGTGCCGTTGCTACACTTTGTTGCATTTCAGCAGAAACCACAATGTTAGACGATGACGTCACATTGGAGGACTGTTCACCGCCAGTTAAATTTTCTTCAGACTTTGTATGCCTTAATGAACTTCCCATAATTTTGGTCGGTACAGGAGATGTATATAAATCTTCTACTTCCAATACTTCGACATAAATAATATACGGTGCCTAAAATCATTCAAAATTTATCAATGTAATCTGATATAGGAAATAAATATATTTGTAAAAATGTAAGAGTTAAAAAAAATATCAACCTTATCTTTACTATTAAGCACAGCAGCATACTGTGGAGGGACTCGTACAATATGATGCGGTACTATACTATGCAAAGGCAACCATACCCTTGCAGGAAGATTTAAATTAAGAGTGTTAAGTTCTGCTACCAACTGTACAGTCTTACTTTCCTTTGTTGGAATTGTTCCAAGTAATTTACCAATAGATATTAATGCTTGAATGAATTCAAGTTCTGGAGCAAGACGGGGTGCCTATTATAATGAAACAAAAAGATAATATTCATTATAATATATTGTTTAAATTAAGTGAACCTTTTATATGAATATCCATTTATACTTACATTGCAGAAGCAATCGGTTTTTTCACCTCTTAAATCATTTACCACACCTTGGCAGGAATAAAAACAGGTACAACCATTGTCAAATGCTCGACCAGAGCTCAGGTCCCCAAGGCTTACTTTATTTATTGTACCTTATCAAACAAAAAATAAATACATGAATTTCCGTGCTACTTTATGTATTTTTAAATATAAACTTGATTTCAAAAATGTTATATGTATATACCGGAATGACTACGGCGTAAAGTCTGGAACAATCCAGTAGCATCCGATTGAGATCTTTGGTGAGTTTTCTTATTAGGTGATGTAACGTTCTGTGTTAAAGGTAATGGCGGCGAAGCAGGAACTTGCAACGCGGAAGAACGTTGCTTTCGTGTCAGATTTCCTTTCGGCCTGAATTTATATATTAAATATATTATAATATATAACATTTAAAAATAATTTTTTATCGTAATATTTTATATTTCAATTTTTTTTTTTTTACCTAAGTTCATCTGACAAAATGAGATTTTTTAATTTAGTCCCGTGAGACTTCTTTTTGGATGGCAAATGAGCATCAGAGCTGTATGCGTCTAATAGCCAAGCACATTTTAATGAGAAATCGGCCGATTGTCTACATCTATAAAAAAAAAGAAAAAATTAAAATATTAATTCAATAGAAATATTATAATGTTAAATACATTCTCATTAAAATAATATATATTTTTACCTATGGACAAGATATGGATAAAGGACTTCAGTAACATCATGAAGCTGTATATACATTAACACCAATTGTGGCAAATAGAAATCCACTTCGTTATCAGGAAAACTGAACATCTTGTTACCTAAAAATATACTAAATATGTGTGAATTTGCTGTTTCAACGGAAGAATCCATAATGCAAGATTTATCTAAAAGTATGTAAATTTATATCAATTTTTTTTTTTCATATAAAAATTTAACAATGAACAAACTATCAATGAGGAATGCTTTATTAAATAATTTACCTAGATAACTCTGAACACCTGGCTCTTTGGAATTGAAAAGATAGGATATCGCCATAGACATATCAAATATTTGACTCTCGAATAACCTGAGCAAACATCCCTCCGATGGCTTTGGCTGAACCGTCTCTTGTCTTTGAACCTCTGGCTGTTTTTTTACAGTTTCTTTGTCAAGTTGTGCAGAGGTGCCACAACATAAAGTCATAGCAGCACCTGCCAATTCTCCTTGTACCATAGCCACTTCGGAGGAAGAATTCTGATACTCCATAGCTTTCTCGGATATGCTATTACAAGGTTCCTCACGGGGGTATTCATGATTTTGAAGTTCTTTGGGACAAAGTACTATACCAGAATGTTCTTCAATATCATGATTAGTTTTATCGAGATTCTTTAGTTTACAGAGTTCACGATCACCACCATTTTTATCAGACAAGGACTCACTAAGTAGCACTAATTCAACAGGAGACACTGATACAGACACCCCACCACTGTTATCTTCACCATCGATAACATCAACGCCATCCATATCTCCTGCTTGTGACAAGGTAGAATCGAGACTTTCTCTACTATGTAAATGATCTATACTTGATTCTCTGGTAGCTGTGTTGGTAGCGTCACTGGAACCGCTGTCTGAACCACAAAGTATACCAGAGTCATCGGATCCAAGACTAGCAAGGTCCTCGCGTTCTCGGCTACGTCCTTTGCAGGTTGGCACCGTAGTTTTAATAACAGGAGTAGGATTCGTCTCGCATTCTGGACTCGGTGTAACGTCCACCTCAGGGATTCGTTGTAACGCCGAATCCAAACTTCTGTTTCTATGGTGTAGCGTTAATGTTGTCGCGGCCACTTGAGGCACTGGTGGAAGTAAGATACCCATTGACCTGTATAATCAATATTATAATTAATCTCCTCAAGTTTACCAATTTTGGATTAATCTTTATTTCATGAAACCGATAATTATACGATCTCGAATTAATGTCAATCATTATTTTACGAGGTAATATTGAAACTCTTGTAACTAGTACCTAAAGTCCAAGCTATGATTTCGTTGATGAGTTGTCAGCCTATTGCGAGTGCTGATCGATGGATTTGGCCGGCCATGAACAAGAGGAACATTACAGTTTAATAATTTGTGCCTTTTGATATGTGCCACGCTTTCCTGGCGTGTCGATGATCCACCAGTAGGCACTTTTACGGCTACGACTTCGCTCATATTAAACTTAAACAACGAGCTCAAGCTCAGCCAACAGTCATCTACTGCTGTTCATGTTGACAGCTCACCACCTATCACAAAATAAGAGATTAAAAAAATAAAATAAGAAATATGAAAAAACATTATCAGCTAGCATTAATATATATTAATATATATCGGTCAACATTGACCAATTGATTGATATGGAGCTTTAACAAATTGAGAAACGTGTTAAAGAGAAGCATTTATTAATTATGTAACCGTGTTTCTAATTTGCATAAATAATACGAAAGAAAACAGGACACTTGACATCGGTTTATACGTTGCCAATATTGACGATGAATCCCTAAACACAACCAACCTGCATACGTACTATGTATATAAATATATATGTGTATACAAATATGTGTATGTATGTATATATATTTCTTTCTTAAGAAGCAAACAATTTTCAGAGAATATACAGACGTTTTTCGGAGAAATAACAAATATCTTCCGAGAAGGCACTATTTCTTCTTGGAAAAACACGAAAAGTTCACTGTTGATGCGAGACAAATGCGAGGCACGCTTAGTTTCTAGAGCAAAATTTTAATTAAACTCAAACGAGTATGAGTCTTATAAACGTTGCAACGAAACTCCTGTATAATATGTATATATATATACACAATATTACGTCGACTTTAAAAAAAAAAAAAAAGCAACAGAAATTACTTCTCCGCGAATACAAATTTTTGCCATGAAGTCGAGCGGTATTTCAGTATCTTTCTTTCTTTCTTTTTTGTTTTTCTTTTTTTATAAAAGCTATAGTCAATTTTTTACAGTAAATATACAGCGGTTCTCAAAATTTATCGACTCTTGGTTGTACTTTTTTACGAAATAGTTAATAATTCTTTTTCAAGAGTTAGGTCAAAATAAATATAACACATTTTAAAATAAGAAAAAAATATATATATATATATATACGATTGAACAAATTTAACTAATTATAATAATTAATAGGACGAATGGATGGATGTGAGTCTATTGATCGATGCATATTTAATCTCAAATCGTAAAATTAAATTGACCATCCTAATTTCCTACTCTACATCGATTTTCGTATGATATATAAATTTTGTCACAGTAATTGCACAATAATTCAGTTTCGCAAAAAATAATAATTACGTAAATGGGAATAATATAAAATTATGAAAATTGTGTTAATATTGAGTAGATGGGGGAAAAAAATGTCGGATTCTTTGGCCACAGTCCAATACGAAAATCTGATATTTTTTTCCCCACCAACTCAATATTTCGTAGAACCCATAATGAAGAAAAGGAAGTTGTGGTTCTCCAAGCGCAAACTTTTTTGGGAACCACCATTATGTAAAAACAAAATAACGAACATAATCGCATTAACTTGTTTTACAAAGTTTCCACGCAAATTGATTTGTCATGATTTTATTGTGGACATACACGTGACGTTTAAATAGAAAAAGATAAAAACAATTAAGTAATAATTGCATATGCATACTTGGGAATATAATCGTTGACGAGTTGGAAGCTTTGTTTGAAAATGGCATACTTGAGAAATTTATAATCAAGAATATAAACGAGACAAAAATTGTCTGTAAGTGTGTATATGCATGTATGTATGCATGTATGTATATGAAATGTGTAAATAAGAACATCGCATAAAACAGATTGCGTGAAATAAATCTCATAAACCTAGAAAAGCCACTAGATATGAAAAACACAAAGAATCCTTGTACAAAAATAGGTTTTATTAATGTTTATGGATAGGAGGAATGATATAAGAAAAATAGAAAGAATCTAAATAATAAATCATTACTGACAAGTAACCAGATAAATGATAAAAATAAAATGAAAAGAAACGTTTCTATTAGTTTGTCGATAATCAAAATAAGTTACGAGAATATTGAATGATACTTTAAATTTCGTTTCTATCGTTTCATCGAAAGAACTTTTTCCTTCGCGATACAATATTTTTTTCCGCAAAATTTATAAGGAAAGTAAAAAAAATAAAATAGAAGATGGAAAATAAATAAGAGTTAAACGATCGGTAAGAAAACAAAAGACAGCGTATTATCGTAATAAATGAGACACGTAATCACAGGGAACATTTCAACAACACAAGTTGTGAACTATTTCCGGTAGAGGTAAGTGAAACGTCGATTCTATATAAGTTAAAGATTACATTCAATCAACGTTTCATTCTATTTTACTCTGTCTCCTCGAGCTCAATCATACAATTAACACCTATTCCTATGATCAAAGGAATGATCTAGGATTGAAATCATTTCTTCGATGTTACTTTATCTAATAAGTTTCAGCTTATTTTGTTCCATACATTTTACGTTATTGGAATGTCATCGTTGAAATAATAATAATTATTATTATTACTATATATTAAGTTGTCAAGTATGAAATGGAGCAAAAAATACACATAATTGAATTGAAATTTGCTTCATTTCATACTTGACAACTTAATAATATTTATTTTTAATATAATTAATATTATATTTAATATTATAATGTTATTATAATGTTTCAGAATAATTTTATTGTAGGAAAATTAGATAAAAAACTATTCTTCTCGAACGAGCTACGCCCACGTTCATTCGAAAACGATTAGATTTATTATGCACTCTAGAGAATTTCTTTATTTCAAGGTCAATTTGAATATTGAAATATTGTCAGGTTCGTAAACTTTGTCGTTTTATATGTAGAGTTGATCGATAGATACACAGGGGGGAAACAAACTTTGCAGTAGTTTAAACAAGTCGATGAATATTTTCTTTTTTTCTTTTCTTTTCGATAAGGGCAATTTTCTAAAGTGCATGATTTATCCACTTACGCTTGATACTTGGCAAACTGCCAGAACTTGAAATCTTTAATCGAATTAACCCCGTGTTCACACACGTGTTAACACAATCGATCTTTGTTGAATTGCCTAAAGGATTTTCAAGAATTTATCGATCGATTGTATCTTGAAATTGTTCTTTTTGAAATTTCTCGAATACGAATATAAACGAAGTTAAATGAAAATGTATGTGTGTCTGTTCATATATAGAGAAGCAAGGAAATAAATTCATGAAATAAAAACTCTTGATAATAAATGTTTTCATCTATTGTGTAACTCATTTTATGCTTAAATGTAATAATTCTTTATGATTGAAATTATTCTTGAAATCAAGTTTTCAAGAACAAGTATATAAAATGTTACCGAAATAGGATGTATTTATATCATCCCGTATTCGGTTATCATTCGAACTGATTTATCTTTCTTATTTTCTTATTCTTCACGTTATACTACTATATTTCATATTTATTTATAATTACATAGTATCTTTTATACGTCGTGAAAAGTTGATATAAAACTTAAAAGATATAAAGAAGAAGAAAAAATATGATTCTTTTCTCTAACATTGCGCTGGTAAACTTCTTGACCTCATCACGGTCTGGCACGGTAAATTTAAAAAAAGAAAAAGAAGAGAAAACATCGTATATTCTTTCTTCCATATTCGACAAAGCAAGTTCATTTCGTGAGACTACTCTCTTAAGAAACGCGCGTATCGTCGTAGTCTCTCTTACAAAACAACAACAACACAACCAACAACCAACCAGACTCTTCCGTGAAACACAAAAGAGCCTCGAGTTTCACGAAAACTGTACCACGATGTGTTAAACTCGAATGTTCGCGTCCAGCCGAGCATGTGCTTTCACTAGTTTCACTTCGTGTACAATTCCCTTATTCTTATTCTTCTTCTTCTTCTTCTTTTCTCCTTCTCCCTTTCGCTTAACTTCTCTTTTTTCTTTTGCGAAATGCATTCTCGAATTATAACCAGCAACAACAAGAACAACAAGAAAATAAGAAACATTTAATCGATCATCGTGTTCCCTCGTGCACGTGGCGCGTAAACGTTCATTTAAAATAATTGGATAATACAAATTTCACATGGTTTACGTAATCTTTTTTTCATTTGTCAAAAGTTATTAACTCTGATAAAAAATATATTAAATTAGAGAAAATAGATTAATTGATTTCTTTTTATTTTTAAACTTTTCAATAAGTGTGTATAAGCTTAAACATGTGTAACATTCGTAGAATAAATTTATTCAGTTTTGCATATTCAAATATTGAATTTGATTGACAATATTCTAAAAACAATTCAAATTCTATCTTAATCATTCATGCTCATCATTTTAACCATAATCCCATTATTATTTAACTGCTAAACAATATATCAAATTATTATTAATTTAAAATTAAATAATATATATTTTACTATATATATATTGTGGTACATAAACACAGAAAACTCGATCTCACATTTCGCGATATCTCGAATCAAGAACAAGAGAAACACAAAGCGTGAGAAATTGCAAGGAACCTTAACGATTTCTCACGGAATATCATCCTTTCCGGCGGAAGAGGGTAGAGACTATGACAACGTAACGAAAAATAAAAATAAAAAGAAAAAAAAAGAAAGAGAAAGAGACAATGAGAAGAAATCAGTCTGAAGGACACTTACTAACGCAATTCTCATTTTGTGTTCCTTGATTGACAAACATTCGATCTCGACGAATTAACGTCAATCATGGTTGTGGCGCATGATTGGTAGAGTGAAAGAGAAAAAAAAAACAGCATCAGTTTCTGGCTTGATGCGTGCGCACTTTGATCTTTACCCGCGTATTCCAAGATGAATGATTAATTTCACTCTCGTGTAAAATGATATATATTTCATTTAATGTAAGTCAATAAGTCATCGATAATAATTATTTATCGTGGTAATAAAGTCATTATAAATGGTATTTAAAATAATACCAAATCGATAAGAAATGGTAGTAAAATTGTTCTTTAATACGCGATAAGAAAATAATTTTATTACGTATTCATTAAAATGCAAAGAATATAATATACTTTTATAAACTGTAACTATCTAACATTTATAATAACCATACAATATTTTTTTAAGGTCATATTTAGTCATGGCAAATATATTTATATATGTAAGATAAAAAAACAATCTATTTAAAATGTTTAGTCATAACAAAATGAATCGATTGGTATTAGGTAAGCAAGAAAATCACGAACATGTATCGCATTTCAATATATATATATTCTATGCAGTCAATTCTATATTCTATATTCATAGTATCGATGTAGACTGTTCTCCGAAACTATAGGGATGCAGCACATTCCTGACAAAACACGTAACCTACGCTTATGTTATATATGTATATATGTAGATCCAATTGACTTGACCTAACTGCACAATCATAATCACGAGGCTCGAAAGGACGTATGATTCAATATGTACATAAAAGAATAAAACGTAAGTATTCGGTGAAAACACTTGTGCAAATCACCATATAAACCACCACCTACTTGATTCTTGAAAATAAGATAGAAATGTGTGCACATGTTGGTAAGTTTATACCAGCCTAAACACCTTTCAAACTGTTCTATATATTTCTTTGACCGCACTATTTTACGATTCCGACGTAATTTATCAGGTGAAACCGAAGCACGATTGCGTTAATCTGATATAAAGACTTCGTAATAGAAGGGGAATGCGTTAAAGGAACGTTCTTGATATCGTCTAAACATCAAGGACGGTTTTTTTTTTTTTTCTTTCAAATGTTTAAACGTATGAAAGGAAAAAGTATAGATAGTAAATTTTCGACAATGGATGTTATTTTGTACCTTACGTCATTTCACTGAATAATATACGATCTATAACCCTAGAATATTACTAGGTAACGTAACGTAATATAAACAACATCGTGCATGTGAAATGACCTAATTGTAAGAGAAAAAATAAAAAAAAAGAAACTTTCGAGAAACGACCTGATATATTTCATATTACACTAACATTATTTCCTATTAAAAATATTATAAAAGAAAACATTTCAACCCTTTTCCGGTAATAATCCGAAACTCTTCCGGTCCTGTTTACCAATTACTTACCCGGAAATACCCTTACTCTACTACCGGAAAGAATTAAAATCTTAACTCCCAATTATTTTTGATTATTCGATAATTCGATTATAAAATTAATTGTTAATTTAGAAGTATATTTTTTACCCCCTACCTCATTCTTCTTGGATCTGAAATATATGTATTTTTTAGGGTCTAAACGTTTATAATATTGAGTTGGTGTTGTGGTTGGAAATTTGGTTACAATTAAATGAGAAAATTTGAAATTTTGTTTTACCAACCTAATACATTAAAAAAACCGTGATAAAAATAATGTTGAAGGAACAAAGTCGTCCATGGCGAGAAAACGTATGTAACCTTTCCGAAAAGAGGCCACACATCAAACGATTGAAATACGAGATAAAATCAAAACGCGAAAAGGATGATGCGACGCGTCGCATCACCAATTCGCGAATGTATATACGAACGTATATATGAACGTGTATGTACGGTAAACGTAACTTACAAACGAGTGAGTGAGCAGCGTACGTACGTTTGAGAAAAGTGGTGGCAAGTCGAGGACAACCGGGGGAGATCGAGCGTAGCTTCGGTTGGTTCCTCTCACTCTGTTTCTTTCTCTCTCATACATACATACACACACAGACACACACACATAACCAACCACTCTTTCTCACTACCATCTATGTCTAGTGAAGTTCATTCCATCTCCTTCTTTCGAATCTTTTTCGCTGGCAAAGAGGGAGGGTTCACGCGTGACTGCTTCTTCTATTGCGGTGGTGCTATGTTTCTGAGGTGTATATACTAAAGAATAAAAAGAAAAATAATAAAACAAAAGGGGAAGGGGCATGACTTGCCGGCGTCTTAAGGGCTCATGATTCTCTCTCTATCTTTGTTTCTTCTTCCTTTCCTCTTATCTACCTAGGTATCTCCCGTGAGAATTCGATCGACTCTTCTGATTTCAAGGAATCGTCTGTCGGTTAAACCACATTCTACCTTCTCTAAACACCTCTCTCTCTCTCTCCCTTCTTTTCTTTAACCCCTTTTCAAACGTACCGAAGTAAATCGGATTTTAATTACTTCCGATCTATGGACCTTCCTCTCTCTCTTTCCTTACCTATGCCAATTTCAAATATTACTATTTTCTTGTCAATATAGGGTCAATCGGAAATGGCGACGCCGAGTTGCCGATTGGTCAAAGGGGAGTTGATCAATCAAATTGTAGTATTGCGCGTTCGAACGCTCATTGGTCAGTTTAAATAATGCTGTTATCTATCAAAGGAATGTAAATTATGCTACAGAAACGAGATAAAACAATGAATATACCACGTTTCATGGAATCGATAAGAGAATGTATAATCTTCATAGAGAGGACAATTCTTTTTTCAATCAAATAATTCATCGGTTTTTTTAATCTAACTATAAGTTAATCTTTATTACAATATATATATGTTGTTGTTTAATATTCTTTCTCGTTTTATGAGATTTCTTTTCATATTTATCATGGATGTATCAAAGTTGTGCAGGTAGTGCCTTTCGAAGTGAAACATTCGGTACATCCTTTTCATCATTTATATCAAGGTTTTTTTTCTTCTTCTTTTATTTTTTTACGATTAGAAAGCGATAGATAGTAACGTTGTTGATGATATCAAACTGTATTATTATATATTTCTTTTTTTATACAAGTTTAACAGCAGCAGCAGCAACAGTCATTTCTATTTTCTTGATAATGCGATAATATACGATATTATCTTTTCGTTATCTAATTGAAAATATTGACACGTAAGTAAATACTCATCTATCGAATCTACCTTCATCTAACACCGCAGCAAAAAGAAATTGAACTAATGGGGATTTGTTTATAAAATTCTAAAATAAAAATAATTAATTGAAAAAGAAAAGAAATTAAAGTATTTTCGTTAGAGCAGCAGCAACATGGTTTGGTAAATACTAATCCCGGATGCAGACGGTACGTTTACCGCATGCAGGATCTTAAGAGATACCATCCCATCCCCTCTATAAGACTTTTTTCAACCCTTTGGACGAGTTTGCGTCAAAGCTGACGTCATCAATCCATGTGCTATGGCATTGAAAAAAAAAAAGAAACAAAGTATGCCAAAGAAAAATAATAAGTATGCAAATATACACGCATCGAGAGAGAAACAAAAAAGAACTTCAGTAGGATTTTAATGTGCACATACAACACATAAGTAAATATAATTCATCATTGAAAAATAAAAAAAACAAAATAGAAATGTATAGATAAATGCGGAGAGAAAACAAACTCATGTTTCTATCACGTGACTAACTTACTTCTCATAGTTTTCAGCATTTTCGCTGGTCATTCTGACAAGCTGGCAAGGATCCAAAAGAGCCAATGAAGAACGAACATTCTGTCCTTTTCATTTTGTAACAGTATGTAAACCAAATAAAATACTATTAACTATCATCGTTCATTCGATCAAGTTAATTCAATCTCTAATAGCTGCTCTTTTATGATTTACTTTCTTCAATTTATTTAAACATTTATATCATAAAGGGTATAACTTTCGTCGAATTTCACGACTTTCGAAAGAACGCGGCTAAACTTTTCGTGTACTCATATATCGCGTTCAAATCGATTCGAGAAAGTCGACGATGCCAGCCAAAACCAAGACTCTACATGTGTATATGTGTGTAAATATATATACAATCGTACTACCACTACATTACTAATATTACTACTACTACTATTACTACGTATTGCACATCCTGGTTTCTCTCACTTTGCATTAAACTCTTCTAACAATAAAAGAAAATAAAAGAGACAAAAAAAAAAAGTAAAAAGGAAAAAAAAAGTAAAAAAAGAAGAAATAACTTCAATAAAAGGGAAATTTCTTTCTTTGTATGTCAGATTGGTAGAAAAAAAAATGTCGAAATTTTGGCCATAAATCAATGGGAAAATCCGATATTTTTTGTCCATTAATCAAATATATATCCAGGTTATTCTACACTACGTGTATCGTTATTATCATCATCAACCTACGTGATAGAATGATATTTTTAAAAAAAGGAAAAGTATGCATGTTTTTTTTTCAAAGTCAGGTCATTTCTCTTTCTTCCCACTTATTCATATTTCACTCAATTTCTACAAGCATCGGAGCAAGTTAACAAAAGGGTATGTTTTTTTTTCAAAGTCAGGTCAATTCTAACTTTTCACTTTTTTGTATTTCTCTCAAATTCTACAAGCATTGGAAGTTAACAAAAACGTAGGAAGAAGAGGGTCCAAACTGAGACTGCATTTTGACAATGACAAATATACAAATATTCTTTTTCAACATTTATATATACATATATATGTATAATATATTTCTCGGACACGAACAACACAGACAACACAAAACGCGTTTTATCGGTAAAACTCCGAATTGAATGATGAACACATCGAAGGAATCATCGACCGTCCCTTTCCCCTCTCACCCCCTATGAAAGCCTTTCCCCGTTATTTGTAAAATATATTATATATATTCGAGAATAATATTTATTAAATACAAATTCAGCTTCGTTTGTATCATTTTTTTGGAATTTATTACAAAATCTCCCTTCTCCAATTGTCCTAGATAATTCGATTATTATTATTATTATTATCGTTATTATTATTATTGTTTAATTTGACAAACGAGACAGCAATTAATGCTCATTCCACAAAATGACATATCACGATGCTCGGATCGAGTATACATGTATTCTCTACTACCCGTATGTATATATATACACGTATGTGTTTGTGTGTGTGTTAATGTGTATACGCGTGTGTAGAGTAAACGATGAATCCCCGCTTTCACACATTACAGGGAACGAGGTTCCCCGAGATACGTGCTCGTGAAACCTCTGCCTGCTGCTGGCTTTTGTTCTTTCTTTCTATACATCTCTCTTCTCACAGATAAAACAAGGATAGCTTTCCTCTATTCATCTCTCTTTTACTAAACGTACAGTAAACTCGCACGCCATACATATATACATACATGTGATATATATATATATGTACATATGCCAGAAGAGAAATGTCGATGATCATCACGATCAGGGTGGGACATTGACGAAGACTACGATGATGTGGCGACGGTAAATAAGAACTCACCTAATACATACGAAAATCCCAATATTTGTCCTACAATCAGATTGACTGCATACTCTCTCTCTCTTTCTCTTTCTTTCTTCGATCACTATTTCTACTTTTTTACTTTTCAACTAGAACTTCGAATGTCTCTGTCTCTCTTTCTCTTTCTCTCTCTCTCTCTCTTCCCAATCACTATTTCTCCTTTACTTTTCCACTAGAACTTCGAATGTCTCTTTCTCTCTATCTCTATCTCTCTTTCTTTAGATAGAAAGGACGGTAAAGAAGAATCGGAGTAACGTAAAGTTGATAGTAACGAGTAGTAGTACTAGTAGTAGTAGTAGTATTGCTTGTAGTAACGATGCTGCCAGTGAAAGAGTATATAAATATATATATGTATGTATATATATATACCTATATGTATATCCTTTCCCAATGGCAGAGCTCCAGCAGTACTGTCACGCACTGAGAGCGTAGGAGAGGCCGCTTTCAAGCGATTTCGCGCGACGCCCGGCTACGCCCAACAACGACGACAACGGTGACTTCTTCCAACACTGATCCTCGTAGTTTCTTCTTCCATAGCCTCACACCAAGTACATTTCGAACGCACGAACTCACTTACGACTACTACTACTTTTCCCCCTCGAGTTGTTCTTTCTCTTTCTATCCTATCTATCCGTCTCTTTATCTTTTTTACTTACATGTATACACACATATCTATACATATGTATATGTATATGTATCAATACGTGTATGTATACATATATATATAATTTTGCCTCTCTTTCTCTATTACTTTTCTAATCCCCTTTCTTATTCTTCTTCTTATTCTTCTTGGTCCTTTTTCTCTTCCGATAAAGAAAACTCGTTAACTTATTTTCTTCTCTTCAAAACGTCGTCTCGTAACTCGCAGAAATGTTCACTCTACTAAGAATGTTATGCGTTCTACGTTGAGAATAATGTTGTGTGACCACCACCACCACCACCACCAGCAACCAAACAGGAGAGGAGAGACGCGAGAAAGGCGACGCGAGAGACGACCTCGCCAGGCTCGACTGCTCGCGCCGCACGATGCACCGACTGGCACGGCGCCACTGCTGCCAACCGAATGCTCTCCTTCCTAAGACCCGAACATTGCCGAGTACCAGTGACGTATCAATACACACTGTTACCCGATTCAAATTACTTTTTTTCTTTTTCCTCGATTAACCCAGTCTCCCTCTTTTTCTCAAATCTAACAATGATTTATATTATGATTTTCAAACCGATTATTAATAATTTGTAAAAATAAAATTTTTTATTAATTGTACTATCGCATTTATCGAATTTTGATATTCATTCTTATTGTAAAGAAATAATACTTTCGATAAGATTTCTTTTTTGGGGGATGTTTGTTTGTTTTTTAAATTACAGAGAAAGAAAGATAAAATTGAGTTGTTTAAATAAAAAAAATAAATAAATAAATATATAAAAGCATTACGTTACTGGAGACACGTTAATGCCTTGTACCGATGTTAGTTAACGAGATAACAACGAGAATGCAAAACGGTAGGAGAACGTTCTTATGGGACGGACAGTCGCATATGTGAACGTATTGCATTTCATTCCGATCTACGAGTGGATTGAAAAATCACATAGTAGACATGATTAGAGGGGAATACGTTAAAGAATACATATCGAATCAGGATAAATGTATATGTGTAGGTGTAACAACTACGAAGCGTGGGTGGTCCACGGCAGGGCTTCGTCCGCCCGTTTTTCGCGTGGGGCGTACGCAGTTGGGTTATACCTCGTTTTCTATCCTTTATGTTTATCTCTCTCTCTCTCTCTCTCTCTTTTCTACATTCTTTCTCGATTCGCTTAATGTTGGCAACGTTTCTTCGCTGGGTGTTTGTACGGGAAAGGTCGCGTTGTGGGACGAGTGCAGCTGTACCGAACACGAACCGAGAGCTTCGTGACTGGCCTTATGCCGCGTTTGCACTACACTCACATTCCCCGCTAACTCTGATCGAAAGTATAGTTTAGGAAGATGGCGGCAAAAGAACGCCTAGGGTGGGAGAATAAGAAGAAGATGATGATGATGCCGATGCCCGCAAAACAAACTCTCTCTCGTATTTTATAACTATTTTACTTCGTTTCTCTCTCTTTTCTTTCTCTCTTAAAAAAAAAAAAGAAAAGCTATTTATATCCCTATCTTCTTGCACGTTTAAAGGTTATGTTTCGTTGCAAAACTTCATTAATTTCGAGTTTTGTTTTTTTTTTCTCCACTTTAACTTTCGAACAAGACACGTTTTCTTCTCGATCCTTTTTTCGATCCTGCAAAGTAAATCCTTATTTATTTTTTTTCTTTGCGTATTACATAATAAAAAACATTGTTTTCATTTTCGTCGTTACGATGTAAATGGTACTTTTAGTTTTAATCCTTCAGCAAGCTTCTTTCCAAAAACGCTCGAAGGATTTAAATAAAGTACATCGTCTATGAGAAATTTAAAAAATTCTTTGTTTAGAAACTATTTGACTTTTTAGCACGTACTTTTGCCTTCTTGTCTTTCGTACCCGCATTTCTCTATTTGCTTTAACTTTATTTCTTTTAACCCGTTAGAACTCTTACATCGAGTAAAAGATATTTTATACGCTTATTTGTCGATGAAATAAAATGAAAATAAAATATTTTCGTCTTTCGAAGAGAAAATATTAAAACAAAAACAATAAAATATATTATAATTTAATGTTAAAATAAAAATATGCGATTTTACTGAAAATATTTGACCCAAAAAATGTTATTTGTTATATAAATGTTATTTAGAATTCCACGTGCGTTGATATACCCAGGGCATACGTCAAACAGCTGTTCGTTCACGGTTATACGTTACGATAATTAAGTAGAAAGTACGCGATATGCACACACACCCACACACACACATATATACACATAAAATATACATATACAAATATAAATATACATGCATGAAATCACGCAGGTGTTAATCTCATCACATACGTACTTACTCGTCGTCATGAAATTGGTTCGCGCCGATTTAACGACCATCGGTTTCCTTTTAAGTCGTAAAAAAAAATACAACCTATCCCCGAATATATTGTTTCCTTCTATTTTTTTTTTATAACTTTCTGATTTTTTGAAGGATTATTTTCGTCGTCTCGCGTAAACGATTAATAATATTACTAAATAGAGCAAATTTCATACTTGACAACCTAATACATACATATGCACGATTACAAATTTATTATTCGTCATTTTTGATTATATAGAAATCGTTAAAAATTTTATTGATTTATTATAAGAATATATAGACCTATATTATAAAACGTAATCATGCATATAAGAAGATTTATCGTAATTAAATATCTAAGATTATTTTGCGCGAGATAAGAATGAAAAAAAACCAAAAAGAAAATACGTAGATTTGATTCAACTCTCACGTAGAAAACTAACTGAATAGTATACAGTAGGTTATCGTTTCGACCTATTTAAAAATGTCTTACACGTAAAAAGAAGAAGAAATAAATTACGTAGATTGCAAGTAACGTTGAACGAACAATAATAATCTTAGCTAATACTTGTCGTTGCAGTAATTGTCAATAGATAAGAGAGATACAACGAAGAATTTTTATATACCGTTTCGTATATTCGTTTCTTCTTTTATGGCTCGTTAACTTCCTATTATGCAATTTTGACTTTGTAGAGGTTGGTTTAGTTTGCGGAATAACAATGCGAAATTTGCATGATGCATAAGAGAAATAGGAGAGAGAGAGTGTGAGAGAGATACGGACGTCGAAATTATTTTTATTTTTTTTTATATTTTTTTTTTGGGGGAAGTTGACTGGCCATGAATGTTCCTCCCCCTCTCATCATATTTTTTTTTGTTCTTTCCCTCTCTCTCTTTCTCTCTCTTTAATAAAACCAGTCAGTCGTTGATGCTTCCTGTAATTTTACACGCTTTCTACCTGTCTATAAAAGCAAACTGCGCCTACGAGAATTTGCACGCTTAATGTTTGTCCGAAGACCCTCGGAATTTCCAAACGTTTTCTAAGAATTCTATTACGATCGAGCTAAGAGAAGAAAAAATAAAAAACTTACTAATTTATTTATTTATTTTCCTTCTTGGTGTTCCCCTCAAACGGTAAATAGTAAATTACGACAATTTGAGTCGAGGAAATTCTACAATTATACAAACTCGTTTTGTCCGTATAAAATTAAACGAGAAATTAATTATATACGCGACACTGGTGTATTTTATTATTGATTTTAAAAAAGAATATAAAATTTGTTTTTATTCTTTCTATTTTATTTTCTTATTTATTGCGATTTACAAAAATCTCGCATCAACGAATTTAGAACTAACACGTAATGCGTGATTTTGAATTTTTCTAAAATTAATTACATACACGCCGATGCATGTGTGTGTATTTTATTATCGATTTTAAAAAAGAATTTATATTTTTACTTATTGCGAATTATAAATGTGACATCAACGAATTTTGAACTAACACGTAATGCCTGATTTCGAATTTCCGCTTCTTTTTGTCCCTGGTTCTTCGTCGGAAGATATTAGTCACATTTAGAGAACACGAAGTGCAAAAGTCGTTAAATCATACTCCGATAAAACGTTTCATAGTCGTTGAATATTCACGTTGTTATGTTGTATCACCATTATCCTAGCATTCTCGGAATCGATAGTTTCTCGTTTTATTTGCGTGAAATACTATGCATGATTTATTCCAACCGTAATCAAATTCTTAAGAATATAATATTTATAATTTATACGTATCTTAAATAATAATAATAAAAAAAAACAATAAAAACAAGTGATTAAATTCGAATCGAACGGAAAGAAAATGTGTTTTAGTTGTACGACAACTATTGGGGGATTATCGTGAGAGAAATATCGATTGTCCAATCAATGTCACTTGTAATTATTATCGAGCTGTATTACGGCCAACCAAATTTAATTACAATTGAATTAGATTAGGTTCGCTATTATACGCGATAGCATCGTCGAGATGCGTTAATAACTTTGGATTAGTAATGAAGCAGTATCAACCAAAGTCAATGATAACACCAAAACCGCAACCGTTCTATACCAGCACCCTAGCTTATTATCGAACATTGATTACATATTGAACGGTTAAATATAGTTCAATGGTATTACGAAGAATCAGTACGTCTGGGGATATTCGATTAGTCGAGAAAATAGTCATACTACGACCTTCAACCTGCAATAACGATTTTCCTTCTCTTTACCTTCTCCTTTTTATCTATCTTGGAATAATTACGAAAGACTATTTACATTTTTATCCTTTCTATTTTTCTATTTCTCTTTAAATCTTTACCGATTTGAAATATGCCGAAAAGTCGAACTTAATCTGACGTGATAAAAATTTATACAACATTTCTATACGACGATTAAAAAAAATAAACGAACAAAGTTAAAACAAATATTTAATTTTTTTAAATGATTTAATAATTATTATTGTTACGATAGGGAATGTACCGTACGGTATGTGTATGCTTTATCATAGTAAACGAATAAAAAGTAAACCGATCTCGAGTTAAATATACCCGGTGTTGAAATATAATTTCACCTATGTCAGTTTATCTTAATTTTTCTTCACAACGATTTACATTTGTGTTCGCATTTATAATTTGATATTCGATATATGATAAAGATTATAGAAGAATATAATGAAGTATTATGCATATATACATAATAACTTATCGCATATAGTTTCAAGTGTAACAAGGAGACCTCGTCAAGTGTATTAGCTGAAATGCGGCCATAGTTGAGCAACGAGGAAGGCCGTTACGATGTAACGGCCAACAGTGTGTGCACTATGGAATGTGGAATCGCGGATGAAAAAACGTGTCACGAATCCTTGACCTCCTCTCATATACACAAGGTGCTAGGCCTAGGAGAGCACTTTGACGATCAACCACAAGAAATATAGCTACCTAAATACTCTTATGTTAGATTCTTCAATTTCATCCATTTTCCACGTATAATAGAATTTTTTTTTTCAAGTATTGAACATTTCGATGAAGGGTGGAAGGAGAGAAGATTTCTGTGCTATTTCTTAAACCCATTTACGAGCAAAATGTTATTAGGAAAAGGAATAAAAAAATTTATGATCTATAATCTTGTTAAACTGTTAAAAATTTGATTTCTCTTTTGATAATAAATTTTGTTTATTATCGAAAGGAGAACAATTTTCTTTTTGTAATATAATTGAACAAAATCCGATTAAGTGATATTTATTGGCAACTTTGTTATCTGAAAAAATATGACGATAATTCACGTGACGTAATAACAAGATAGATCTTTTAAGATCTAATACAATCCGTGTATATTTATTCGATTGCAATTTGTAAAATAATAATAAGATAGATCAAATCGATCTTGGGAGTATTTTTATCGGTAAATCAAGCTGGGTCGTGGTTGTTTGTTGAGTTCAGGATCGATAGGAATTTTATGACGTTGCTTTTATCCCAGGCATTTGACCCCATTTTGCTTTTTATTTTCTTTTCTTTCTTTTTTTTTTTTTTTTATTTTTTTCCTTCCTTTTTCTTTTTAAAAGCTAAAAATTGCATTTTAACTCGTAACTCACGGAATAATAATTGTGTGTATTTTAAAATGATGGAGAAAAATAGAGGTAACGTTAAATATTCAAATATGTATTGTATTTAATTAAAATAAATGTTATTGGAGAAGAATATCGTTAAAAGATATTCGAATCTTTCATGAAAAGTTGCGAATAACCGGCTGAACTCTGGCATGCCAGGCTAGACGATCCTTGACCTTCTGCCGCATACCGAAGAAATTCTGAAACAACGTTGTGTCTTACGCACGAACGTAGGAGTTGTTTCTTATTTTCTTCTTCTTCTTCTTCTTCTTCTTCTTCTTTCTTTTCTTCGACAACGAGGACAACGACCACACACGAGATACCACCACCACCACCACCACCAACAACACCAACACCACCACCAACACCAACACCAACATTATCATCATCACCATTTGTAATAACATTTTTATTTATAGACATATCGATAATAATCGATCTATTTTTTTTAACAATGTCATTCACTCGTTATCGGAAAAATAATTAGCAATATCACGGTGAATGCATAAAAAAGAATTTCTTCGATTAAAAAAAGAAATCTACAAGTAATTCGTGCCATTAAGATTTGCATTTAATATTCTTCAATTCTTCTTTGGTAAAACAAGTAAACGTAATTATATTTCGATTTTGTCATAGATGGTAATTTAATTACAACGTGTGTTTCCTGGTTTTTATTGAAATAATTCTTTCGATTAAAATATCTTAATAATGTTATATAAAAGACTTCGATATTTTTTTATGACTATTGTAAAATAAAGGAGATCATTACTTGTATTTCAAAATATATACATAATGATAATTAAAAATCTTATCTATCCAAAACTGTAAACTGTAAGAGCTATCTCTATATTTCCGGAAGAATATATATCTTTCATTTATGATAAAACCTTCAACACTAAAACTACCAACATTTATATAGCATATACCTATTTATAACATACAAGTCAAACGACCGATCTTTAACGAGAATTATATTTTTTATTTACTATTGAAGTAGAAATAAAAATCAATTTGATACTGGCTTAAATGATATAAATGAAAAACACACACACATACGTGCTATGTTTATTGAAATATTATTACGAATCAAAAGCCGGTCATTTGACTGTTCGTGATACGTTTATGATTAAACTTCCTGATTGTATTACGAATGTGAATTTCGAACTAATGGAAGGAACCTCGTTGACAACCGATTTGGAAAATGAAGCAACAGACTTGGAGCGTTCGCCTTTCGATATAATCGATTTTCATCACTTTGAAGTCTTCTTGACTGTGCTTCTACGATAAGACCAGAAAGAAAGCATGTTCGATCGCATATTACTTGAAAGAAGAAAGAAAGAGAGAGAGAGAGAGAGAAGAGGTCTTCTATGTTCTACATATGTTGTTACCTACTGCATAATGTGTATTGTGAACAACGAGGTGAAGATGTCATCTATTAACCTGATGTGTTGCAGGTTAACGTATGGAAAGATATAGTCGCTTCAATGCCTTCTGAAATTGAATTACACGCATGATGATCCGCGTGAAAGAGGTGGGTTTACCTGTGCATGCAGAATGGGGACATGTTAAGGCACTATTTGTATTACATGCAAACTGAAAAACGTTTGGTCTTGTACCAAGAGAAAAAGATAAGATTCTCGAAACAATAGAAAATTCCATTCTGATACACTATCTTAATCCTTTAATGCTTGATTCTCTTTCAGAAATTTTCAATGCTAAAATATTTATACCTGCTACAATATTAAGTAAATATCGTCGTTTAAATAACGAGACCTTTTTTTTTTATATTTTGTTGTAATTTTTGATAATAAAAAAAGAAACTATATAACGTTGTACCATATATGCACCATATATTATACAAGTATGAAATGGAGCAAAAAATACACATAATTGAATTGAAATTTGCTCCATTTTATACTTGACAATCTAATACTATATTAAAATTACGATAAATTTTTTTAAAATAATTATGATATTATTAGTCAGTTATTAGTCATTTTTATTTAATTTAATTAAATATACAAACACAATAAATATTTATTTAAATCGATAAGAATTATGCACGCATATGTGTGTATGTCATTATTTTGAAAAAAGAAAAGATAAAAAAACAATTTTCCTTGAAATTTAAAAATACAATTTTTGTTATAAACATGCTGCCATCCTATGAGCCACACGAGTATGTAAAAAGCTTAACGGAAAGATGCATATAGAATACGTGACAAGAATCCATGGTCTACACAGGACAGATCTGTTTAGCTTCCGGTGTTTATCGTATCCTAACGAGGTTTGTAGTAGTCAGTATTACAGATAAGGACAGCTCGTGAATGATACACCTCCCTTTCCTCTCCACCCTTTCCTTGCCTTTTATGGACGTTTTACGATACACGTTTGTAAGCGTACGCGTGCTGAGCGCCAGATGAATGAATTTCTATGCGGTACTATGTAGCTTGATAATTCAAGTATTTCTATGAAAGAATCAAATGGTTTCCTCTTTTCCTATACAACTAACTACTTGATAAAAGAATCCAAAAATAATAATATTAATAAAAATATAAATACAAATAAACATTAATAATTATTTTGAATCATCAACACAACAAGACGAATGATCCGTGTATAAAATAATGATGTTACCGTTCGAGTTAATTATTAAATGAAATGGGAATGTAATTAAAATGAAATCTTCGTAGCTTTTCGTTAGAGTTTACAAGTTCCATTTCTATTTCCTGTTATATCTATCTCTTTTTCTGTCTTTCCGTTTCGATAATCAACGCTTATAGTCCAATGATGATACAACGACGACGACGATGAGGACGATGAAAACAACGACAACTCTTATGAAAATACGAACACATTGCAGTACTATGCAAATGAAACTATGTTGCACATACCGAGACATCGATCGCGATCGGGTAACGGTTTACCTGCATGCAATACGAACATAGTAGAGTATCGATCAGTTCCCTTTCATAAAGTACGTATTACGTGCTTGGAAAACCGTTCGTTGTATAAACTACCGACGTATAACATGATACAATCCATTCTCATAAATACAACCAAGATGGAAATGAATCGACGTGTAGGATTAAGCCAAATGTCTGATTTCCGCTTGGAACATGTGTATTGGAATTAAACGTGTTTGATTTTTTAATGTTTACATCCTATCTAATATAAAAGTAGTATTCATATTTTTCTAATTATATGTGTTTAGAATAATTAAATTAAGAAGAAAAAGTTTCATATATTAGATAGCTAATACAATTTTTAAATATAATAAATAATACTTTATATATACCTAAATGCATACGTTTTTTTAACGTCAGAATAATTTATTATTCAGAAGTCACTTTGATTAACTCTATACTCTAATGTAAATCGTTGCAATAATGTAACTCAAATTCACTAACAAGCAATGAATAATAATTAAATTATAAATATATATCATATTATTGTATATATCAAAATTATTGTAAATATCATGCAAAATATGAAAACACGATAAAGTAGTTAAATTATAATGATTAAAACTCTTATGCAACTATTAATAACTTTATTCGAGAGAAATCTTGTATCTTTCGTAAGACAAACTAAGCATGCGTCATTCCGTGTTTCAGCGAAGGCCCTTCTTATTCCTCTATTTTTCTCTTACACCCTTTTTATTCTGTCGATGGCAGATGCTCTGCCATAATAGTTTCTATTTTCGGTTGAAAGGAGGGACGGGTCTGTCCATCCGTCCATACCAATCTCTACGATCATCCTGGATAGATGCAGATGTTTCTCCTAAAGACCAAGCCTCGAAAGTTGAGAAATAGGAAGAATGAGAAAAATATCACAAACCCTGAGAGACGATAGAATACCGAAGGGTTTTAGAGCTAACATTGCGGATAGATAAACAGTCACGTAGAACTGTATGAAGAGGAATAGACAAGAGGGTGGTAAAAGAGAAAGAAGAATACTGGCGGAGTGGCAAGACTTTTGTCGATCGAACCTAAGACTCTTCTTCATTCACCCTTTTTCAAACGGTCCTCGGATCACGAAACTTTTCCTCCTCGATGTGCTCTCCACTTTCCTCTTTTCTTTTTTTTTTCTCTTATTTTTTTTTTATAAAACCCCTTCCTATCTGCTATATACAATAAATTGCCAATTATTCGGATCATGGAAGAGATTTCGAAAAAAAGTTAATTTATAAAAGACTAATATTTATATTTTTAGACACTTCTTCTCTCTATAATATTTAATATTTTCTAGAGAAAAATATATATAATATATAATCGAGATTTTAATTGAAATTTTTCAATTATCTTTGGTTATTTACAAACACTTAAATGTTCAAACAAATCGATTCATTAAAACAATATTTATTTCTTTAGAAAAAATTCGAATTACTATTAATGTAAACGATATAATATGTACATAGAACTTAGAATGCATTAAGTCATCGAACGAGGAAACTTTCTTAATAAAATTCGTGCAAAAATCATTTCAATATACATACAAAAGTCATGCTTACGTTAGTGAAATCACCTTTGGAACATGCTACGAAGAAAATCGCATATAGGATATATGACTTAGCCATGATACCACGTAATCGCATGGCTATGTGATTCGTTACGATAACGTCACGTAGAACTCGACCATACATATGTATATATGTATATAAGTATATATATATATATATAGTTATCGACTGAACCATCTAAGGAAGAAGATCGAAACGATGAAATGAACGATAATTTATACATACATCGACATGACGTAGATGAATAAACGATACTCGTATTGAAGATACTAGGAACTTTCAACTCCATTATATGTTTAGAACTTACCCTGTTGATTAATTTGATCCAGCATCTCGAACGAATTCAAATTCAAGAAACTTCTTACGTGTTAGTTCTACTGTAACACGAAGATTAAACTATCCTTATTTTAAGAACATCGACTTTTGATCAATGAAATATTCTATAAGAATGTCACCTTAATTTTCTAACAAATTAATCAAATCTATCATTTTCAAAAGACCATTGTCGATTATCATCTAAATTACTAATTAAAAATAAACAATTTCTAATAAATTTCATTGATTTACTTTATAGAATGATTTAAAATTCAAATAAAACAAAATTGAAAACATTGAATGAAGGTATCATTGAAAACATGAGCTAGTTTATAATTCGTACATATTTAATAGTAACTTTCTAGTGAACGATAGAAACATTCTCACGCTTTACGAAGTTAAATAAACTTTTTCTTTCTTTCTTTCTTTCTTGTTTTTTCTTCTTCTTTTTCTCAGATTAAGTAAAGTGGTCCGCGAGTAAATGCAAAAAAATAAGAAGATCTTAAGAGAATTTCTCGCAACTGTCTTTGGTGATCATGAACACGCTCGACTTCATCTCTCGCGTTCTCTTTGTACTTCAATTCAGACGAATTCCAGGCCGTTATAGTTGGTGCAATCGGATCGTGAGAGAGCTACTTCACGAGGCCACGATATAAACGAGAACAGTCACGGCTCTTATTTAATTAAATGTCTCTATATCTACGCTATAATGTCGTTTTATCGAAAGAAAGAAAGAGAGAGAGAGTCACAACAATCCGGATTCAAATTGTAGAAATTTTCCCGCTTAAATGTTTAACTGGTTTACGATCGAACGCGCGTCAAGAATAGAAATTATCCAAAAAAATAAAAATATATAAATGAATATCAGTTTAATATGTAAATATATTCTTTTTTACGACAAACTAAATATACGTGTTAAAAATTAATATATGTGTATATTGCATTGGTGGAAAAAAAGTGTCGGATTTTTTACCGCAATTCAATGAAAATATCCGACATTATTTTTCCACCAACTCGATATATGCAACGTTGTACCTTTATTTAATTTAATTTTTTTATTTTATTTTAAGAGGGCAAATTTCATATCCAAAAAAATGGATATAGCAAAGATAATAACTGTGTATTTTGAATATATAATAATAAGTGTGTCACGATGCTTGGGAATTTTCTCTATAAATCATGTACGAATATATATATCATAAACATAGCAACCCGGCTTAAAGTTACAAACCCAACGTGGTATCGAATTTCCGGCTTAGTTATACTGCTTCATGGTAAAATACAAAATCTCTTCTATACACCGTTTCTGATTTATTTATCTATAAATAATATATATTATACGTATATGCGAATAGAATAATACGAATCTCAAAATGTATCTATACTTATTTACCGATAATTTAATTATTTTTATAATTCATTATTTATTTTAAAATTTAACAATAAATATAGTTATCTCGTTAATTTTCATTTGTATATACAAATTCATGAGAATGTCTAAACTTTTAAAAATAAACGCGATAAAAACGAAATACAAAAAACATCGGTTTGTTTTCGATTTGCCAGACGAGATATACAGAGTGTCCCTAACTGAAAACGACCGTTTAAATATTTTCATTGTCTTTAATGATGTAGAAATTATTTGTGAAACATATTTTGATTATTTTCAAAAAGGGGCTCGCTTGTTTTACAATTTTATCATATTTTTGATGTTCAAGATTATTTGAAGGCCATGTGATACGAGTATAATTAAATGTATTTTTTTTACACCGTTACAAGAAATAATATAAAAAAAAAGTGAAGATCTTGAAGAAAAACTATAAAAAATGATCTTACAAAACAATTTGTTTCCCGTGACACAGTTTTATTCTTTGAAACCAAAAGTATTTCTTAAACAGTTATCATATCATTAAAAACAAAGAAAATATTTAAATAACTTCTTACAGATTAGGACACCAGGTATATGGAAATGTTCAAAATGCAAATATTTTTTTGAAATCTCTGAATACCGCAGAGAAACATGCAAAACTAACTAGATTTCCTCGATAGTCCGTAACGAGGAAAGTCGGACGCTTTCGTAAAATCCTGTGGAACGAAAAAATTCTATAGATCGATTCGCGAAAGTAGTAGATCCGTTTAATTTTTTACAATTCGATTTTCTCTATCCCTTATCTCGTATTCCAAATAAAAATATATTTAATCGGTTTGTAATTAAAGTATAAAAGTGTATATACATATATATTTAAAAAGAAACAGATAATCACAATATCGGTGTAAATTATTGGAAGAAAAAGAAAAGAACGATAAATTATAATCAAATTATCAAAATAATCAATTGATGAAGAAAAAAAATACTGCGGATTATTTATTAACTAATTTATTAATTGAAAGTACGATGGAGTTTAAGAAAGAGAGTTGACCAAAACAAATTGACAAATATCGATGTAAATTATTGAAAAATGAATTTGACGTAAAATGTAATATAAAATTGTTGAAAGAGAATCAAATTACCGACAATAAGTACGAATAAATTCCAAATAAAGGCATGAGATAATCAATGTTTCGATAAAGTATGATGATTCAAACGTACGTTGTAATACCATTCAGAAACAAAGGTCCCCGATTTCTCCCCTTTCTTTTATGTTTCCTTTTTCCTTTTTTTTTCTTTTTATTACATATTTTTTCTCTCTCTTTCTCTCTTTCTTTCACACACACACACACCATTGTGGTTATTGTCGACAAAGAGTGCCGTTGCAAGATGATGCATGCACTTTTCGTAGAACGTTTATGCTACGTCGAACTGTTGTATTCAAAGTTGAGCTCTAATCAACCTAGAAGTGAAAGACGAGCTAAAAGCAACTCGAGATATCGTGTTTCTAACGAAAAACCCTTCGTTTCGTTCTGTTATTCACAACTATTCTCTCATGAGTCACGTCCCACGCATTTTTAGAATCTCGCAGATGAGAATAAATACGATAAGCGTTTTCTTGATAAACTTTCGGCCACCGATCGTGTTTCTTCGAACTTTTAACGAACGTATCGAAGTTTTTAAAAAGAAAGAAACAAATCAAGAAAATCTATATCTTAAATATAACGATCTCTCTTATTTTTTCTCTACAACGTGAAGTATTAAATTTAATTAATCAAAAAAAAGAGTCCTGATAAAAAAAAATGTGATCGATTGAAATAATCTAATCAAAGAATTTTTATATCCGATAAAAAACAAAAATAAATATAATACATAATATAAACTTTCTTCTTCTTTTTATATTTAAAGTAGATACTCGTTGTATATTTATAACTTCTTACGAATAATCAAACGATTAATAACATTGGATTTGAGAAATAACAATTAAAAGAAAAAAGAATATAATGACCCTTGGAGATCTACGGATAAAACGTTTACGGTTGGCAGTATGTATATTGATTTAATTTTAACGTCATTTAAATAATCGATGTGTTATATTTTTATTTACGATGAGAAATATATACAACAAAGGAGACGCTTTGACGTAGAAGCACGGAAGCCATTCGATGCATCGTCTAATTAGAACGTGAAGAGTGAAACATCTAGAACGTGGAAAGTTGATTCGCATCGGTAATTTTCACGTGTAACCATACACGCATATACATATGTACATATATTTATTGTAACACGTTATTGTTTGAATAAATTTCGACCCTACATATATGTATATAAAATAGTTTATGATTTATATTAAATGTTGGAATTAATTCGTAGCGTTTTTATGAAACACGAATAACACGAATTTATTTTAAATGGAAATAACCAAAAATTAAATACACGAGTATTAAAATACTTGACAAATTCCAGTTAATATATAATATCAATATTTTTCTCTTACCATCGAGTTATAAACTAAAATGAATTGTACGAAATATTTGATTACTCATTCGTTGATCTTTGATTAGTTAATAAATAAAGATACGATGTAATCTTAAGGAGGATATTTATACGAAATAAACGTATCGATAAATCTTTATGTATTTACATATACATAACACATGTGTACATATATATATATGAAATTTTATCTTACCGTGACGTTAATACTTTTCCAATATTTATGCGTTTATCATACACTTTCTATCACCAATTTTTTCTTTAATATAATAAATATGATTTTTTTTTTTTATTTATATTTTCCAAATAAATCTTTTTAACATTTCTTTGTGAAAGATTTCTCAAGAGAAACGTACAATTTTTCTTGAGAGATCGTTTACCTAATAATGTCATGCTGAAAATGATTCATTACAATAACAAATAACGTCTTTGAGATATTTATTTTTCATTGGCGGAAAGATTTTGTAAAAAGGAATAATTTCTTTGAAAATGTCATCTAAAATGGAGACTTTAACCGATACCCTCGATAATCAGAATCTCTGAATCAGCACGAAACACATTTTACGCGGGAGACAACAAAGAACAAAGAATTTTGAACTTTCAACCGGATTGTGTATCTTCTCTTCTTCTCTATTTTTTCCCCTTTTCTTTCTAGTCTTGGGAATCATATCACAATGATATTTTTAAATATACACTCTTCCTACTATGACGCGTTTGTTTAAACGTGGAGGGATTGAAAAGCTTATTTCAATGATAATCGTCATTAGAATCCCGGTCTGTATAACTTTCCTACAGCTTCCGCTACCTTGGCACCAATTCTGAAACGTACTACGTGAATCCCAAGTATTATATACATATACATTGTTTTTTTTCCAAATCATGCCAAACTTCGTGAAAATGAACTAATCGGAAACTAAACAATGAAAGCTTCCTAAACAACATTTTCCTTTTTTATCTTTTTCATATAACTTATGAAATTTATTAAACAAATAATATAATCTTTCATTTCAACAAATTCATTTTTTGTTCCTCGTAAAATATTTATTATTAATAATCAAAGATCATAGAAAATTTTCTGTATATTCAAAATTTCAACGTGCTTTGAAAGAATGTGTTATATTGTTTATAATTATTATATTATTTAATTTATTATTAAATGAAAAATGAAAAATTGATCCACACAGGTGTTGCACATTGCTTATTAAATTAAATTAAATATTACTATGGTTTTATTTTATCAACAACGTTAAAGAGGATTAAAGATTGAATCTTTGAAAAAATGAAAAACAAAATCTCCCCTTTCCCAGAAAAGATGATTTTCAACTTCGTAAAATATCATCTTAATCGGATTCGTTATCTTTCATCTTTTCTTCTATACTATTATATATCGACTCCAGACACCTGCTGAGTTTATTCTGCAAACTACTATACTTTAAAAGCGCATAGCAGATGGATAAGCGAGAAGAGTATGCGAAAGGTGGCTTTTATTAGCAACAACAACGATACTTTTGCTCGTCCCGATAACTGCTCATCCTTCTCGGAAGTTAACAAAAAGGTGGTAAAACAATAATAGAAAAATGATTATAAAAAAAGTGAGAAGTACTTCTTAAAATAGATATCTTTAATATGACTTCGTTAAAAGAGTGTCTCTTGTTTGGCAACTGCCATGAAACTGATGCGTAATCCTGTGACATTCGAAAATGTTTAAAATTGCCGCGAACAAATAGTCCGCCAGGATGAAACCAAGTTAGATTTGCCAAAATTTTGCAAGAGTTTTGTACGCGACCCAGCTTCTCCAAATCTAACAATCATAATCCACATAACCGCCATTTATAAATGAACAGAATAATTTTTTTTAATTATTGTTTAAATTTAATTGATCTCATTCGTCTTTCTAATTAATTAAAATTATAAATAATATATATATAATAAATATTAATTAAAATTAATAAATGTTTATATTATAATCTGACAATTTGAATAACTTTACTGAAAATATAAACATAATAAATGTTTCTTTATCTATTAAAATAGATCAACACGTTTCGTTTAATTGGATTAAGATCAAGGATTAAGTTCAAAGTAAAACGTAAAGAACGTATTATGGTTGTTAGTCTTACAATTATTCTCAAGAGAAGAGCCTTATTAAGAGTTGAACTTCGTTTATAACATCTACATCCTCTCTGTTAGTCGTCTTTGTAAGAGACTTTGTTATTTTACGTGCTGGGTAAAGGTTTACATTAGCCGTGCAAGAAAATAAACGTTTTCTTCGTGGAGACGATATTATTATTTGCTATATTTTACAAAAATATTTTATGTATGTGTATAGATATTTATATATACATAACGTAGTGCTTGCACGTTGCACGATGAGTCCACATAATCTCGATAAATTTAGTCCTACTTTCCTTGTAATCCTTAATATCAAAAATTACAAAATATATATATAACACTATAATAAAAGATAAATTGTACTTTTAAACACATCGACATAAAAATTAACGAGAAATATTTTTAAAACATTAGATAAAATTGGAAAAGGTATATTAAAAGAAAATAAAATAAAAATTATCCATTTTTGTTCTCTCTCTCTCTCTCTCTCTCTAAAAGAATAACAAAAATATTATAGAAATCTCAAACAAGATAATCTTCCTCGTAAAAGAAACCAATCGTCGTGGATATAAGGAAGGTATTTGTATTTATACGAAATAGAACAAAAAATTTAAGGAAAGTAGTTTTTCAAAATTTCGAACGATAATCTTTTTAACAAACTTTTACTTCCTGATATCGTTAGACGACATTAACGATGCCTCGAACACGCTAATCGTTAATTCGAGATCGTGACTAACGTGCTTGAGTGAGCCATCGAGCGTCTGAGTTGTGACCTAAAAAAAAAAAAATATATAGAAAGAAAGAAAGAGAGGGAGGAAGAGAAAGAGAGAGAGAGAGAGGGAGAGAGAGATAGGAAGATAGAAAAAGAAAGAAGAAACACATCGTCTTCGTTTCTATACGAGGAACGTGTTGTACCGTTCTTGAGGCTTCGAAAATCAATTTTTATCTCTGTCGTCGACCATGTCTTTCTCTATTTCTACGAGACCCTACTTTCATTTCTAACTAAATTCTTTCTATATAAATATATATATGTATATGTATATAACACTAACACGTAGTATACATAAAAGTTTCTTTTTCAACATTTTGTTGAAGAAGAGAAAAGAAAAACACCTACTATTCTTTTCGTTATCTTGAATTTGCGATGATCCTTATCGAAAAGTCAACGATTCTCATATAATATGTAAACGTGAATAACTACAAACTTACCTGAAGAAGTATATACCTATATAGTTTTGTATATCTTTTAGAATAGGATACACCTATTTTACCAAGTTGCATTTCGTTGCAAATAGTGACTCAACTATATTATCTACAATGACATTTCGTTGCACAAAAGAGAACCATAAATAAATTGATAAATATAATAAACGAAATAGTTTAACGTTGTTTTACGAGTAAAATTATATATATCTATTTTACCTATATTGTTACACATTTCTACGATGACTATACTACTTTTTATATTAATAATTAATTTTTTAATTTTGAATTCGTAATTTTTTGAATTTTTATTTTTTTTTCTATAGAAAATCAATCTTCAAACAAAAATTAGTTTGTTGTTTTTCTTAACGATTACTTTCTATCCTTTCAGTAACTTTCTATTACTTTTACTAATTGTAAGAGATAAGGAAAATTAAAAAGAACATTGGATGATAAATATTAATCGATTATTTATAATTCGTAAAAAATTGTATTTCTTCGAGAGCTTAATCATTTTAAAATACCGATTAGAACTTTCTATCAAATTAATCGATGATAATCGTTAGCTCGCAACAGGTGATACTTATTTTTGTAAAGAATCTTATTAGTTCGATGTGAGTAAAGAAAAAATCTATTGAGTTTATTAAAAATTAGCAGATTTTTCGCGTTTCGTTACGTCAATTCAATCGTCGAGAGATAACCCGTTTTCACTTCAGGTAGAAAATGTTAATTTCATCGGTTGTGTTGGTTGCTTTGCATCCTGTTCCTACAAGATACAACCTTCAAATTTATACTCACAAAAACATATAGTCGATCTCTTTCGATAAACGTTAAAGAGAGATATTTGGTAATAGATTAGAAATAAAAAAAAAAAAAGGGACTTCTTCCTTTCAAGGATTGCATAAATATCTGATAAATATCTGATAAATATCAGTAGGACCTACATAAAATGACTTTAGCTATATCGATGAGATAAAAAGGAACGATTTAAAATTTACGAGAAAAGGGAACAAGTATTTTGGGCGTACGAATAAGATCTAGATCAAATATATATATAAATTGTCTTAAAAATAATACAATCTATATGAAAAACTAACTTTTCATATCTTAAAATATTATAATTTATATTAAAAATGAAAATAAAACTTTTCAAAGGGAAATTAATAATAACGATCGTTTATTCGAACCCTTGAACATTTTCTTAAATTGCCATTTGAAATAAATGAATTATTTGTATGAGGGAAGAATAAGTTATAGGTGATATACTAGACAATTTATATGGTAAAAGTAAGTATAAACTATCATTGAACGAGGAAACATCTGGTTGAGATAGAAGGAAGAAAAGGGCGTGCCGGCTATCCTACTATTCCGTGAGTCAAATCGCTTTTAGGGTGTGCCTTTCCTTCACCTTTCAATGCCTTCAACTATATGTAAATGTATATTACTTCTTCGTGTGAAACCTTTTTTCCCTTTTTGGTTGGTTCACTACACACGTGGCTTGTATATATATATATAAGTATACACTGTGGGCATACCTATCAAACCAGTAATTCACGTTACCTTTTTTTGCTTTTCACTAAGGATTGGAAGATATCGAATTCTGGGTTATGGCCTTTTTTATTATTCCAATTTATCTTTCGACAAAATTCATTGGAAGCTTAGTACAACCAATGGCGCCTTATGATGCGGGCCAATCGAGGTTGTATGTAATCCCTTTTTGCCTGATGTCACGAGCTTTGTTTAGACACGACCTTGACTGTTCCTTTCTCTTCCATCTTTTCTTCCTTATTTCTTTTATATTACCAAATTCAACAGTATAACATCTTATAGAAAGTGACATTATGATGGATATTGTCAGTAATATCATGATGAATATTTATACTTAACAATTTTAGTAATAGTACTTAAATATCAGTTACGTCTAAAGTATATACGTACAATGAAATGTCTGTTAAAATAATATACCGTTTTAAATTTAATCAATTATTTCTTGAAAATTATTAATTTAGTCTACTTATCGCATAAAGATAATTTTTAAAATATAATTACATATTTAATAAGTTCAACTATACTTTGAATAAACTAATATTTCGATATAATATTTTATCAGATACTAATTTTGCAACTCTAAGTATTAGGCTGAAACGTTAAAACAAATGTATTTTAATTAAAACAATTAAAAATATTGGTAAAGTATATAAGAGTGTCCTATATATTATAAATAATTGTTAATTAATCTAATTAAATGTATATTATATTTAAAAGATACTTAGTATAGTTTAGATAAACCTTCCTCTTCGAAATCCAACGTAAAACTGACTTATTGTCCTCTATGAAAGTCGTTTAAAATTCTCTTATTGATATTATGTTTACATGTTTATTTCTTATATCTCATACGACTTTTTGAATATTATTTTTATTAAACGTACACAGAACAACAATAAGCTAGTTTAACGGTGGATTTAGAAAAGGACGATACACAGAACAACAATAAACTAGTCTAACGGTGGATTTCGAAGAGGACGATACACCGAATTTATACTTCGTGGTTTTTAAAATATAATATACATTTTTTTTAGATTAATTATCTATCATTTAAGGTATATTACATATCTTTTAATTTATTTTACTAATATCTTGGATTATTTAAATTAAAATACATTTGTTTTAACATTACTGTCTGATAAAATAACTTTGTTATCTAAGAAGATATTAGAATAAAATTTATTTTAGTTCAAAGATACATATTTTATTTTTAAAAACCAAAAATTTACTTTGCATCATTCTTACTTTAATGAATATTCAATTGATTCTGATATTTTAAAAAACAAAAACATTTGAATAAGATGATTGATTAATTATTAAATATGGAAAAAAAGATATTACGATAATTTGTTCATTATCAAATCGATGTAGAACATTTTGAATTATCATTAACTATGATTCATATTACGGTATTTCCATTAACTAATTCTGACCAAGGAAGTAAAGAAAATAACGATAACAACAATCGAGTTAGACATTATCTCACTGAACAATTCTATGATACACTTAACAAGCATTGACGCAAACGGGAAAATAGAAATTTATGAGAAGGGGAGACTGGTGGTAAGATGACTGCTTGGATGATTTTAAAACCGCAAACTTGTAGTCAGAGTTGTGGTCGAAGTATCATTCGAAGGGTATACACGTGGGCACATGAGTGTTACGATAATTTTATCCTTTCTTAGATGGATTGAAAAAAAATCAATTAAATGAAATGGAAATATATGAAGGCAATTAAAATTTAAAGAAATATATTTTTTTTTCGGTCTTCGTTGAAAGTATTAAAAGTATATAACTACGATAGCTATATTAAGTCCTAGTAAATGAAAAAAAAAAAAAATGTATATACGTAAGACGGTAGATACGGGGTCTCGTGTTGTATGTGAAAGTATTTTTCTATTCCACGCACTCGATACATTCGAATTGCCAGCAATATCCTTGTTACCGAAACTGACCGACGGTATTCGTTGTACTCGCAATAAACACGTACGATGAATTACGTCACACGTTGATTCCTTTCACTCCTTTTACATTGGACACCAAGCGAAACGGCTATTCGAACCTGTCGAT
Source organism: Mischocyttarus mexicanus (assembly GCA_023678845.1). Lineage (NCBI taxonomy): Eukaryota > Metazoa > Arthropoda > Insecta > Hymenoptera > Vespidae > Mischocyttarus > Mischocyttarus mexicanus. The sequence continues at coordinate 1,337,917 of JACGTP010000025.1, read as the reverse complement.
CTATCCTATTACATATATCTATATACTTGTTAAATAGAATAATACTAAAGAGCCACCAAAGGTGTTACGACATCACCCAAACACGAGAATGTGAACGCATATCCTCTTATTGTAACATTCATATATTTGCATAATGAATATAATCAACATTTTTACTCGTGATCCGAACTTATTTCTTTAATCGATTCTTTAACGAAGATTGATTTGTTTGTTCATACTTTATTTATTTTTTCATAGAATTAATACGATGGTACAAAATTATTTGAACATATCAGAATTTTCGTATCAAAATTTGATTTATACTAATTTAATAATTTAGAGTAATCAATGATTTTAAGGATAAAGATTCTTTATAAAAAAAAATATAACAAATATATGACAATTATCTAAATGAAAATTTAATCATTGCAAATGGTAATGAAAAAAAAAGAAATAAACAAATCACTAGAAAGTTAGATTTAAAAATAGAACTGACGTTAAACTATGTAACACTTTTGCAAAAGTGTTAACAGCTTATTGGAGATTTATGTTTATTTTTTTTTCTTATGATTAACATCATGAAATTGATTAGTAAATTTTTCTAAATATCGTAGAATAATAATCCTGAAAATATTCGAACAATTTTTAATCTTGCTTAATGCGTTAAGAAGTTGTAATAAAAAATAAGGAAATGGTGAGAAGAAGAAGGAAAAGAGAGGAAGAGGAGAAGAAAGAGAGAAAGGGAAAGAGAAAAAGCTTTTGCTTTAAATCGAAGAAACTTTCTACGAAAGTCAGAAGAGTCGTCTGAATCCTTCGTACCGCAACGTAGCTGGTTAATTACTGCGTACCACGGATCGATACGTCCCTGGAAGCAAGTCATCGCGAATATAACGCTTTTCTTTTTAACCAGGCTATTTGTCCTTGAACCTAATTGTAAACGCAAACCTAACTTCCACAAATGATCGAGGTCAAAGTTCTTATTAAACTAATAAAAAAACAAGAATATTCATTCAAAAACGAGTGGCATCTAAGTTATTAATACGACTTTAATAAAAACGTCTATTTGATCTAATCATTTTTATTGATCGTTTCACATAATTTATTTAACATTTTTTAATAATATCTAAAACAATTTGCTAATTAAATGGATACGATTAAAAACAAGATACATCAACTACCATATTCCTAAGCTTTAGTATTGTACTGTAATGTCAATTTCAAAGAATTTATTGAAATTTCATGAACAATCTATCATTTTAGTGTATCGAATAAACATAAAAAAGAAAAAAAAAGGGTCAAGAGCATGCAATGAAGCGTTCCTTGACGGAAATAGATGACGTTTACCTGTTATAAGATGCCAAAGAAGATTGGAATACGTAAAGTAAGATAGATGATAAAACGTACATAGAATTATAGTGTATGCATGTTAAAAATATATGGGAAAAGAAATACCTTATGGTATATATGTATGTACATATATATAAAACAAACATAAAAATAATGTTTGATAACCACGACGTTCAAAAAAAAAATTCCATTTAAAATTAATATAAAATATTTATTAAAAAAACAAAACGAAACAAATATCCTAACACTTATCCGTAAAAAACACATTCGATTAATCCCCGAATTGAAAATCGTTATTAAAACGTAAAAAAAAACATTTTTCTCCCCAACGAAGAAGAGTTCATTCGCCTTGGATATTACCACACCGTTCAAATAATTTTCATATCGAATAAATTCTCACGTGGAAAATTTTTACTATACCCTCCTGTATTAATTATTAAAAGAAAACAAACACGCACACGCAAAAATGAATAAACAGATGCACGAACGAGACTCTAAAGAATATTAACGAAACGAAGAGAGAAACTCCGATAATAATTTCTATAATATAATGATGAATAGTTTCAGTTAGAATACAAAACTATCGATTAGTATAATTCATTTAACGAGACTTCTATGAAAACTGTTGTGTCATAGAAATGTATATCAGGCTATGTAATCAGTATCAATTAATTACGTAAATTTTGTTTTATATAAAAAGTTAACTAACGATAAATATTAGTTAGAATTTCTTTAATCGATTGATACATTTTTCATGAATATCCGTTGATTATTTTATTAGAAAAAAAAAAATAATATTTTTAAATCGAGTGTTTAAATTAAAAGAAATATAAATAAAAGTAAGGAAGGAAAAAAAAATAGAAATATGGTATCAACTATGTTAGATTTTTAACATTCTGATGTTTTTTACGAGCTACTTATTCGTCAGTTTTTTTCCATTTTTGTCCTCTCTCTCTCTCTCTCTCTCTTTCTCTCCCAATATTCCCATACAAATCCTCTATCGTAAAACGTAATCGACAGGCATATGGCAGCATAACGATATTGGAAAACTGTCAATTCGTTGTAATATTTTCCGCCACATCGTACGTTGATCCCCTTGCGTATATTCTCACGAATACATGGATATTGATACATGTGTGTATATATATATATATGATAATGTGTGCCCCTGTACGAACATTGAAATGACACAACGTTTCACGTGTACACACCTATTCGTGCTTTATCTAAACGTTCAAGAAAATTTAAAACCATAAGTAACTTTTTCTTCATGCATTAACTTACGAAATGTTACTTCTGTAAATTATTATTATTTCTTATTATTTTTTAAAAAGTTATATTATATTAAAATATTGACAAATTTAATACAAAATTCAAATGTTTCTTTTTTATAAAATTCACGCGTCTATATGCATCTCTTCCCTTAATTCGTTATGATTGATAATTAATGAAAAAAACAAATCATAAAATAATAAACTAATTGACGATGAATACGTTAATGGAATGAGATAATAAAAATTCGATAATACTTCGAAGCATCGATTTGTTAGAAAAGTTTTCTAAGGTTTCCACGATGTTTGTGTTTCGACTTTTAACGCGACGACGAGTTAACGTTCCCTGGCATTTTCTGACATCACAAATTGTATAACGGTATTATCTAAGATACAAAAAGGAATCCTCTTAAATTTTATAAAGCTTAATTATCCTCTCCTATTATGAATTCGCACGCGAAAACAAATGTGCCAATTATTTATGTTGAAACGTAGTTTAAAAAGTATTCCCATATTCGTGTTTAATAAACTTTTATGAATTCCTTATTAAAGAAACGTGTTATTTCTACGTTAAATTCAAGGAAATGACTATAGGTTAATAATTACAGTAATTATTTGCAAGTATCTTTGATTATATAAAAAAAAAAAAAGAAAATAAAAACCGTATTTAAAAGATTTATCAAAAAAGGAACGACAAGATCGAGAGAATCGATTAATCGACGATTTAATCGTAAACACGATATATTATCCTCCATAAAAAGACTATATTCGAATAGAGTTACGACATTTAAACATGTACCAGAGATCTCGTGCGAGAACATAATTAGCTGATTATTTTAAACGTTCTATGAAATTATCATGCAGTTGCGCAGTAATATAATGACAGGCTACGAAAAAGCATTCGCAAGATTCGTACCTTTAACAATGAATTAAACAATTTTTTTGTTCTTTTTTTTATTTTTTTTTTTTTTGATGGAATTAAGGAAGAGGGGATAAATTTAATATAGACAGTGGAGAAACGATTAAAGTATATATATATATTTGTATATCTTTAAAGAAATATGTATCGATAGTTCAAGTTTTCAAATTTCGCGCCACGAAGAAACGCGGGAAATTCAAACGACGAAGAAACTTTGTACGAGAAAATATTCTTCTCGATAAACGAGCATATTATGCAATTTCGCGCGCATGATCACTATCCTAGAAATTATCATCTCAAAGTACTTACGTAATAAAGTGCTATTAATTAAATTCTCGAACTATCGGTATTATTGCACGCCAACCAAGTGGCACGCGTTACTCCGATATATAAAAAAAAAAAAACAAATATTATACTTTTATATTCTTACGAGCAATCTTTTTCTTTTTTTTTTCTTGTAATTCAATTACGTGTTAGAAATTGTTATTTAATAAAATTATTCAACGATGAAAAGAAATCGGGGAATTTTATCTTGCAAATAATTTCATTTATTTTATTGTATTTTTTTTTATTTTTTTCTTCTTAATTTATCATCGTAAGAAAAAGATGTATATTTTAAGAGGAAAAATATATAAAAACGTATATACATCTATGTATACAGTTGGATACCTTTTAACGAGACTTTCCTCCTTTTTTCTGACCTTTCCGGCCCTTTCTACCATTTCGTCGTTTCTTCCTCTCCAACAATTTGCGAGCCTTTAAAATTTGTTCCGGTCTCTTCAGCTCCGACTTTACTTTCACCTTATCCCTGATCTTTTGATTATGACGCGCCCAATGTGTATTAGCACCTGTTTGCACTGTAACCAAACGTTTTTTTTTCTTTTTATCAGAACGAAGACGCACACACACACACACACACACGCGTGCAAATATTATTTTAGAATTAAGAGCAAGTACAGGAAGAATTTTTATTTATTCTGAATAATAGTATATAATAAATTTATTTATTCCCATTAACAAATATCAAATCTCAATACATTACGTTGTATTATTCCTAAAAGCTTTTATCATTTTGAACATTTTGAAAATCATTGACAAGGAAATAAAAGAAATAACATACTCGTTTGAATAATGTATGTCCACTTGTTAAATGTAAATTCAAATGTACCTTTATCTTATTACTGTCATAACAAGGCCATGATTTTAAGATAACGAAATTTCGTAAAGAAAATTTAGAACGCAATATTATAACGTCAAAGTCAGATAAAAAATTAAGTTACACGACGTAAAATTGAAATCAAAGGAATGTGCGCGCGATTCAATTTCAGATTTTTTATTTCCCCCCCCCCCCTCCTCCTTCTATCAAAAATTCCACGAATATTTTTGATTTCGATCATATTTTTGAATCCGTGTAATTATGGTACAAGTACTAATTATGGAATTAAACCCACCTAATTAAAGTTTCTTACCGTGGTCGTGTATAATTAACTATTACAGCAAATCTTATTATTTGTACGAAATGTAAGATGCAAGAGTCATTAAGAGAAAAACGAATAATTGAAATAATTATGACCTAGTTTATGTCTATGCTGCAATCTCATTGAAAGAAATAATATTAACTTAGAGTTCATTTAATTTTCAAATACATCTGCATGTTTATAAATGAAGGTATATTGATAATTGCCGTTACTATTACTGATAAACCATGTTCTTCATTTTGTTATATTGATGAGTGTGCAATGAGCTCGTTAAAAATATAAAAATAAGTATAACTTGCACAATCTCCCGTTACATTTTTAGAAAATATTTTAAGTAAGTATGACGATTGCTGACAAAAAAAAATATTAAAAAAATGATGACTCAACAAATGTTTTGGAACGACTATAGTTATCTCTCTCTCTCTCTTTCTCTTTCTCATTTTAATTGATTTTAAAAATTGTAATGTCTCCTTTTTAAAATAGAATATTTTAGGTATCACAAATGATATTCAGCGTGTTTTGATTATGCAATGATTACTCGTAAGAGTTGAAACTAAATAAATCTGTACCGAGCGTAGATAGATCAATGACCTTCTTCCTGCATTTAACCGTGCTTGAGATTGACTTGTCAACTTGTCTCGATTTATACCAGAAGTATGTACTATGGAAACGTACATGTGGATCATGTTGTGTGTGTGTTGTACTGTGCCTTTATATAGATTAAAGGATTAATGACACTGTCTGGCAAAGTAATCTATTTACAATGTCCATGTATATATGCAATAATGAATCGCGCAATAATCGTCTTGTATCTTTTATCTTTTTTAAGCTATTATATAACATATAAACTTACATTTTTGCAATTGCGGTAATTCTTCTTCGCTATCATCGTCATCCATAGCATCGACTTTACTCTTCTCTTTCCATTGCGTGTAACGATTTGTCTTATACGTAGCAGGAATCCAAGCTCCAGACTCCGTACGAATTTTACCAGCTTTTGGATCCTACACAATAAAAAGGAAATTAAAATAATCTAAATTAAACGTTATAAATTTATACGTATAAAATTATGATTCGTACGTTGTTAATAGTTATCATCTTTTTCTTTTTACGATCCCATTTCTTAAGCTGTGCGTGTAATCGTAAAGATTCTTCATTATCACCCGTTAAATCCAATTGTACTTTCTCTGCTTCTTTCGTGAAATTATTTACTGCCAATCTGTAACATAATTTAAGAATTATAATTAATATATATAAATATATATGTGTGTGTATGTATTTTTAGAAACGTACCCATCTTCTGTGTGTTTATCTGGAGCAGAATACGGAATATAAAATTCTTCATCCTTTGTAGCTAAACGTTTCTTTTTTTTAGTTTTTTTATACAAATCCTCTATATTTCGTTTCTTTGGCACTACCACTTTATTAAATGCTTCATTGATTTCATTCTCATTACTTTTAGGTAATATGGTTTTCCGAGACAGATCTGCAAATGGTATATAAAGTAGAAATATAACAAAAAGGTGTGCAAGATTTTATTTTTTCTACAAAATAAATGTGTGTATATAAAATATTATTTACCTTTTGTCACTTTATCCTTTCTCGCTTCTAGCGTTTCCATTTTCTTACGAAAATTTAAAATATTTTCTTTGTGAAATGCACGTTTTTCTTTCATGACTTTATAATCCAACGAACATGTTTTTTTATCTATTTCAAATATCGTCTGTTGCAAGAAGTATTTAAAAAAATGAGAAATACATTTATAATAAAAAAACAAGCTATAAAATAGAACATATATTTATCATAACATACATACTCCTTGTGGTCTGTATTGTTTCATTTTAGTTAATATATCCATCGTAACTGGATTAACATTAGAATATTCAGGTATTATACCTGCTGAATTAATATTCAATTCTTTCACCCGCTTAACACTTTCCGATGATGCTGCTGGCCGAGATTTGATGTATCGTTCATAAGCATTGTTGCAAACATTTTCCATATTTTTCTATACATAAAAACACAATTAATTCATATATTATTTCTATCTATTTTGAAATAATTTGTAGTCTCAGATTTACCAGATCGGTGGTTGAATTATGCCAATTTATTAATTCTGCAAGTTCTTCTTCTATCATGGCTTGAGGCATTTTTCCTATTATATATTCCTTGTCGGTACTTGAACCGGATGAAGGAACTATATTTAACGAACGACCAAGAAATAGGTGCAAATCTAAAAGATATGGATACTCGTCAGGAGTAACAATATTATAAGCAATTCCAGTGCGACCAGCACGTGCACAACGACCTGTGTAATAAAATGCATAATTGTAAATAAACAATAATTATGATCACAATTAATCATACACGATCTATTTAATAATATACATACCTACTCTGTGGACGAACAATTTACATTTGGCTGGAAAATTGAAATTAATGACATTATCCAAATGAGGTATGTCAATACCACGTGCAGCAACATCGGTAACAATTAAAGTTTTAACTTTATTCATTTGAAATTTAGCAGCATTTATTTTACGAGCAGAGGGATCCAAATTTGAATAAATAAATGTATTCGAAATTCCTGCTTTGTCTAATATCTGTGTTTTGATAAATTTTATTTATGTATATTTACTTTTCACGTTCTATGATAACGGAATGAAGATAAAAAATAAATGTTATATATTTACCTGATGAAGATATTCTACGTGGTGCATAGTGGCAGCGAATATTACAGTTTGTGAATCACTTTTAATGACATTTTTTAACAGAGCTAAAAGTACAGCCAATTTCTCTTCAGGACGACAAATAATAAATGATAAACTTAATTCTTCTGGTAATTTACTCTCAACATCTAATCGTATCAAGACAGGATCACTCAAACCAGCTTTAGTAAACTCTACTAAAACTTTAGGTAACGTGGCAGAAAATAATAATGTACTTCGTGTCTCTGGTAATCTATTAGCTATTTCGTGAATTTGTTCACCAAAACCCATTTCAAATAATCTGTAATTTTATATCATTCTTTACATTATCTATTTTATAAAATTACTATTAATATATTGAATTATTAAAGCTATCTTATAGAAAATATTTCCTTCAAAATCTTACCTGTCAGCTTCATCAAACACAACGTACTCTATGGTGCTTAAACGTAAATTCATTTCAACGCATATATGAAGAAATCTGCCTGGTGTAGCAACAATGATATCAGGGTTTTCATGAATAATACCAAATTGATTATCCATACTATCTCCACCTAATATCACAACAGCTTTTAATCCAGTAAATTTACCTAATTCTTTAATGAATTTTAAAGTTTGCATTGCTAATTCACGCGTTGGTGATAGAATCAAGGCGCGTGCTCCGGTTTTGGCTTGTCTTGTCTTGAGTTTTTCAAACAATGGAATTAAAAAACAAGCTGTCTTTCCACTACCAGTCCGGGCCATTGCTACGATATCTCTTCCTTCAAGAGCTAAAGGAATTGTCTATCAAAGAAATATTCATAAGTAATATTTTTTATTTCTCTTTTAAAAGAACTTTATATAAAGTAATATATAAATCATGCTTTTACCTTTCTCTGTATAGGTGTTGGAACTTTATAACCACGTTTTAATATACCCTTAAGAACAGGGAAGCTAAGACCCATGGATTGAAATCCACCTGACTTCTTAGAAACTTTTTTCTTGATGTCCATAATTTCTTCATCTTCGTCATTTTCATTAAGTTCTTCTGTCTCACCAAAACCAATAACTTTTATATCTTCCATTTAAAATTCTTACTAAAGAAATACTTCGATTAATTATACAATTAATAACACCAATATTTTTTTATAAATTTTTATCAATCGTTACTGTCAATCAACAACACTGTATAACATAACCTAACTTAATAACCTATCGCATATTGTTCACATGTGTTATAATTCTTATGCGCAATGTACGATTTTTAAAAGTGTGAAGTTGCATATCAAGGCGACAACCTTAAAACTGTAAAAATGTATTCGTATACAATTAATATTAATATGTTTTTTAAATTAAATATTCATTTGCACTATTTCATATGATAATTGAACAAATAGGTATAAATACATATATTAATTTTAATATAATTATGTTTCAGATTATTAAATATTTAATATGTTGGCTACACTGAGATTTCACGTGAACATAGCTATGAATCACTACAGCGTCGTCCATTTCTGTTCTATCTTTTATATCGCATATAGTCAAAATGAAGTAAGTGAAAGTTTATATGTAAAAATATCTATTTTAGTTAATGCAATCCTATTCAATTTATTCAAAGTATATAATTAGTAATAATTAGAACATTATTTTTATTAATATGTGTTCAATCTTTTTAGGATCGGTCTTTGTGCTTATAGTGGATATAAAATATATCCTGGCCATGGTAAAACCATGGTCAAAGTTGACGGAAAGGTACATTTGAATTCATTTTTATTATTATAAATATTAAAATATTAATTTTTTTAAATACTTTGAAATGCATTTCTCGTTTATGATAACACAATAATTATATTCCTCTCTCTATACAAGATTTATTTATTATTCTTAAACATAACCTCACTTTTTTTTTGTAGACATTCACTTTCCTTAATTCAAAATGTGAATCTGCTCACTTGATGAGACGTAACCCTAGAAAAGTTACATGGACTGTTTTGTATAGGTATGTTTTCACTTAATTTTTAAATTTATTTTTGTTTCATTTAAATATTTATATAATATTTTTGTCATATTAATTACTCAGACGAAAGCACAAGAAAGGACAAGAAGAAGAACAAGCAAAGAAAAGAACAAGGCGTACGCAGAAATTCCAACGTGCTATTGTTGGTGCCTCTCTTACAGATATTTTAGCTAAACGTAATATGAAACCAGAAATTCGTAAAGCACAGAGGGATCAAGCTATCAAGTATGTATTACTCGATTTTCTAAAACAATAAAATATTAACTTTACTACATAGTTTTCTTTATAGACAACTGTTCCTCTGACAAGATTTCTATATCATGTTAGATTTCAGAATGTCTTAGAATAAATGTGGATTGCTTCACCCGGAATTGTGTATTATTATTACTCTGTCTGGTTTTTGCGGATTCATACAAAACTATTAATTATTTAACTTATTTGAACATGGTATTTTAGTACGTAGACTAATGGTTGTTTGTTTATGATTGCAGAGCAGCAAAAGAACAGAAGAAAGCGGCAAAAGCAACTAAGAAAGCTGTTGCACCTCCTAAAACTAAGGCTTTACCTAAACAGAAGGCTGCAAAGGTGACGCAAAAATCAGCACCTCGTGTTGGTGGAAAACGTTAATTATTCTGTGAAATTACAAAATAAAATAATCGTTTTAATTAAGAATTTTAATTCCATTTTTTAAACAATTTTTGCACTCTACTATAAATATTAATAAGTCCTTGGGTTTTAATTTTTAATTACTTTTGTGAAAGAGAACGGTTCTACGTGGAAATCATATCTCAAGAAGATACACGTAATATGATGAAAATAAGTTTATTTTATTTTAATCAAAGTATTTTACATTTTCATCAGTGGAATATATAGAGTGTTACCATCTGTAACTTTATTTTTCTTTGCTTAACTCTTTTTTTAAGACTGCCAACTTTGTTAAAGCCTTATCTCTCCACTCTCGTCGTTGTTGCAATTTATCAAGTGGACACATTTCGTTTAACTCGTTACTAATTTTCTCTGCCATTTCACCAACAAATTTTGGTACCGGTCCGAAGGTCATACTTACGTCATAAATGCTTTTATTATATGTCTCGCAATACTTTTTCATACCTACAAAAAGATATAACATCTTAGTTTTATATATTCGTTTGTTTACGTTCCCGTATGTACCTTCTGCATTAAGATGCGCAGCTTCAAAAGCACCTAAAAATGCATATCTCATTCCAAGACCTTCGCTCATTACAGCATCCATATCTTTTGAACTGAGTACACCATCAGCTACTAATCTCCATGCTTCGTTCAAGATTGCATACCTAAAAAAAAGAATGATTTCTTTTAAATAATAATTCGTTTAAATTTTAAAATTTAAGATATAATAAATAGATCATAAAAGAATATAAAAATTTTAAAACGGAGCCATACTGTATTCTATTTAATGCAAATCCAGGAATTTCTTTGCTGAGAACAACAGGTGTTTGACCAATCTCGGTCATAATTTCTTTCGTTTGATTTGGTATTTCGGGACGAGTCCATGGTGCTGGGACTATTTCAACCAGAGGAACGTAATAAGGTGGATTTACCTAAATTCGTTAAATATTTCTATTAAATATATCACAATTTAAAAATAATTTTTTTTTAATAAGTAAGAAATCTTACAGGATGAGACACAATTACTTGATCCCGGTGTTTCAATTTTTCGCTAAATTGCGAAGGACAAAATGTCGAAGTTGATGATGATAAAATAACTTTATCATCGACGATCTTATCCAGTTGGTTATAAACTTTCTCTTTTAATAATAAATTTTCCGGTACGCATTCCTGAACGAGCTTAGCATCTTTCACCACCTCGGTTAAATCTGATGTACCTGAAAATCATTAAATAGATTTAATAAACTTTTCATATGTTTCTTAAAAAAATCAAATCTCTGAAAAATTATCCGATGTCTAACTTATATAACGATTATCTTCTATTTATTCTAGATACTACTTCGTGTATATCTATTTATATGTTTATCTTAATCTTAAACTCTTTTTATATATGTGTTGTTGCAATGATGTATATTTTTTAACAGTTTTCTACATAACAACATAATTTTTAATTAGTTCAAGTACATAAGTTGATACGATAAAATATCGATTTTAATTGCCACGATAAAGGTAATGATAACGCGTATCATTTATGTTCGAAAAGTAAAAAATGAAAAAACAAATATTTTATAATAATTTTTCTACTACTACATTAATCGGATAATTTTTCTTTTTCCCATTGCATCATCTTATACCTTTAATAAGTTGTAATTGTTGAGCGACGGATATATTACCACGAAGGAGACCGTTTTTTTCAAGGTTTTGTAATTGGATTTTAATATCTTCAAGAGCTTTCGTAATTTGATCATTAACAATATCATAAATCGTTACTTGGTATCCTACACTGGCAAATAACATTGCCCAACTCCGGCCGATTAAACCACTGAAAATTCCAATCGCATTTAAATTTTAATGTATATCTAATCAAAAATGATATTATATAATATTAATATAAATCTGTAGTTCAAAATTTTACAATATCGTAAATAATACGATATCTGATAATGATTCTAAGTTATATACATGTATATTAAATCTCGCATAGAAAGAAATATTATTTATCTATCTATATATATGTATATGTAAACACGTTGTATAACATATAAAATACATAAAACAGAGAATCTCAGTTTTATAAATGTTTACTATTCTATTTTATTATCTTATCTCCGAAAAAATACAACGTAACGAATATTATCTGTATTATTTCTGTTTTTAAGAGTATTGAAATATTTTTATACAATTTTTATTATTTTTTTCTTTTCTTTTCCTTTAATTTTTAATGTATTGTAGATACAGGAAAGTTTAAAAAATAAGTCTACAAAGGAATTTTAATAGTATCGTTACGTGACGATTAACAAGAAAAAAATATTATCAAGGTAACGTAATTGTCTTTCCTAGAATGCAATAGGAAAGCCTTTAACATACTGTTTTGTATTTTTTTGTATTTTTTTATTTTACTTTAGAATATTTAAATTATTACACATAAAGTGTGATATGGATCGTGTATTGAATGAATTAAAAGTTTTTCATTTATATATTATCAAAACCATTCCCAGTGTAAAGAAAATTTAAAATAAAAATAAAGAATTGTTTTTCACTATATCATATTTAAATATTTTTTATTAATTTATATATATATAATAGAATTAATATATATTATATATATATTATAATCTCTACTTATAAATTCAAATAAAATTAATTGTGACTAAAGTTGCACATATACATATACATATATATATATATATAATTAGTTGTAATAGAAAGTAATCTATCATTTTTAGCTTGAAATAAATTTAAAAATAATTAATTTCTTTTTACTACAGATAATATTAATTAGATTAATTAAAATTTGAATTAATTTAAATTTGAAAATTTATTTACCTGCCAATAATACCAATCTTTTTATTTTTATTAGACATAGTAGTGCTTTATGTCCTATCAAACAGAATTGTGAAAGTGTTGCTGTTATCGTAATGAATTAAAGCTACATACTGTTTGACACTACGCCTTTACCTCCTTTAAGTTGTAAACCATTGCGATATTATTCCCCACCACATCCATATTAATTTATCAAATTATCTATCCTTGTGTGAGTTCTTAACAGTGAATGGTGAATTTTTGTAATTTTACTCTGTCGGTAATATACCGACATTACTATAAAGAAGAGTAACAAATGTTATAAAAATTAAAAAATTTTTTTGGATAGAAAAAAAGAATAAAAGATTAAAAATTATCGATCATTTTGAAAAATTTGTTTAAAAGCCAATACACTTTACTACATTTGACTATTATTTTGATATATGATAATGCATGAAGAAAAATTGTGGATTTTAAGAAAAACTTTAATTTCCATTTAAAGTATTCGTTGTAGTAAATGCCTTGAATTTTTACTAGTTTTTTTTATTTACAATTATCATAATTTATGTATAAACGTTCACGTGACGAGGCAAATGTTCTTATTTAAATATTATACATGAATCATAATCAAGAGTATTTTTTTTCTATTTACTTTTCTTTTTTTTTTAATTGAAAATTCTGCAAATCATATTTACAATCTCTCTCGTTTTTTTTTTTTTACTATTGTCATTCTACTTGCTTGGATTTTCATCATGAGTATTAATCTTTTATCTTTCAATCATGTCGAAATATAATTTATAACGAGTGTACAAAATTATACACACCTCTTTTTTCTTTTTTACTTATAATCCAAAAGAATAAAGAAACATGAACTTTGTAAAAGAACATTTAATATAATTTCATTGTTAAAAAATGCAATTCGTTTAAAAACCTTCGAAAGGTCGGGGCGCTGAAAGTTAAGTATACAGATATGCGCGTGAAAACCCACATTTCAACATGAAATTAATTCTTTGTATTGGTAATAACGGGGAAGAACCTGAACGGAACTTTATCAAGGTTATTTTGTTGGCGCAGTACAAAATTGAGTCAGTGTGATAATGTGTTTGGTGAGTACATCATGTGCGGTCTCAATATCTTTGAAAGATTGCAGTCGTTTGTATTTGCACGTTGCCTGTTCATTTAAATACTTATAGAAGTAAAATATAAGTTAATTAGGGTTAAAAGAAAAGGTGGTGGCTTTCGTGGAACGAATTGCACATTTCAGGATTTATTTATTTCTTCAATTATTGCATTTAAAAATGCCGGAGGTATATGAAAACTACAATATGACGAAAGAAGTATCTAGTGGAATGCTGGATTATGGTATTTATGGAAATGGTAATTAGATACGTATTTTAAATGCTTATATTTGTATTTGATCAGAATCTTAACACATTGCAAGCCAACTCCCCGCCCACCTCCCCAATAATGCGTGATTTTCAGTCTATCGTATGACATGCATCAAAAGCAAAACAAACAAAATTCTGCATAATTTTCATTTTTCTTAGTTTTTTATTATAGTTTTTTTTTATTAACTATCGAAATATACTATTTTATGAAAAATTTATAAAGTTTTTAATATTTCTATAATTGTCAATTCTTTAAAAACAAGCAAGTTAGGCCAAAGTTTAAATTTTCAACAGCTGATGCTTAGCTGTTAGGCTTGTGATGTGTTAAGAAGACAATTACCAAACAAAAGAATTGTAAAAATGATCTTTTACGATAGATCTATCATTATCAAAGATTGTATATTTATCATCAACATATAGCAGCATGACATTCAAAGTTTCTCAATAATAATTTTATTTTTGATAGTTGAAAGATTCTCGTTCAAATAGATACGCAAGGCTCTGTTACGAAAAATTTAGCTTTAATTTATCTTTTTTAATCAATACTATAGTTCATCTAAAAAAACTAGTTTTATAAGTGTTATTTTAATTTTCATTCTTATTAAAGTTTTATACAAATTTAGCAATAATCGTATTTTTTTTAGAAAGGATACATTCAACAAATATTTTTGACAGTTAAAGGTTAATATAATGTTAATATTCATGTATCATAGTTTATTTTTATATGATCGTTATGATTGCAATAATGAAAGAAACGGTTTTCTTTTATAAACTAATAAAATGTATTCTTTTTTTTTTATTCAGATCCAATGTTAACTAGCAATACTAATGCAATGAGTTTTTACAACAATTCTGTGGATTATCAATTCAATCTCAGTAATAATGGCTCACCTATGTCTACTACTTCATCGCCATCACATATGCCTACGTATATTCCGTTGGATAATTACACCAGTATGTATATTTTTTTTATTCTAAAATAACCTAATAACAATATACGGAAATAAGCATACATGCTTATTTAAATAAAATTTTCTTTATTGGGATTAGTTATAGGTGAACCACATGTTGTGATAACGGAACAACCGATAGAAAAATTTAGGTTTCGTTATAAATCTGAAATGATGGGAACACATGGAACTTTAAGTACAAATATTGTAGTAGCTAAAAAAAAGGGTGCTCCTACAGTTGAAGTAAGTACAATTAATTTTGTAGCAAAGTATTAATCGAGTTATAATTATTGGAAATAATGTAAATTTACGGCATGTTATAAGATATAAAATTGATTTTAGTTAAGAAATTTTCATGAGAATGCAATAATACGCTGCACGCTTGTTACATCGGATGAAAAAACACCAAGAATTCCACATGCTCATCGTTTGATTAGAAAGAGTGGACAAAAAGATATAGATGATCCTCATGACATACAGGTTTCTCAAGAAAATGGATTTACTGCTGTGTACGTTGATACAAAATATTTTATATTTTGTGAATAATTAATTAAAAACAATAAATTTTCATATTACATAGCTACGTATGTTTGTTATCAAATTTTATTATATATTTTCTGTATTCAATATTTTGTAGATTCTATGGAATGGGCATAATACACACAGCAAAAAGGAATGTTAAAGATGAGCTTATAAGAAAATTTAAGACGGGGTTATTAGAAGAACGTAAAAGGAAAAATATTAATGCAACTCTTTCAATACGCGATGAAGTACAGGTTTAAATAATTTCATTTTTTAAACTCAAGCTTCCTCTATAATTTGTCAAAGATTGACATTATGCGGATACGTTTAGCAATGAGTGTAGTCATATGACGTAGATATTCTTTACTGAAAAAAAAAGAATACTATTCATTTTTTTACTACATATTTATTAAATATTAGTATAAATGTGAGATTGTGAAAGGTATGTGTGTGTGTGTGCATTAATATGCAATTAGTTGTATCAGAAATGGTTGAGAACATCTTTGTGACCTTATACGTTTTATTTTTTTTTTTAGATATTCTTCCCTTGAGTTGGTACAGTTATAAAATAAAAAGATTATTAACACTACTACATAAATATTTATTTTTATAGATAAAAGCTGATGCAGAAGTCTATCAAAAGTCTATGAATCTTAATAGTGTAGCTCTACGCTTTCAAGCTTATATTATAGATGTAAATAATGTTATGATACCAATAACAGAACCTGTTTACTCTACTCCAATTAATAATCTTAGTAAGTATTATAATAAAAAATAATGTAATTTATCTTTTATATATCTATAATATAATAAGCCTATTTGCATAATTTTTATTCTTTTAGAAAGTGCTCTTACTGGGGAACTGAAAATTTGCAGAGTTGATAAATTTATAAGTAGTTCTGAAGGCGGAGAAGAAGTATTTATGCTAGTAGAAAAAGTTGGAAAAAGTAATCTTTTTTTCCATTATTAAAAAACGATAATAGAAAGTAGATTCTATTAATTTAATTTCTTATTTTAGAAAATATAAAAGTAAAATTTTTTGAATTGGATGAAGATGACCGTGAAATCTGGTATGATTATGGTCGCTTTTCTGAATTAGATGTTCATCATCAATATGCTATTGTATTTCGGTATGTAAAAATTCGCTTATACAGAATTAGCAATGGTAATGTTTATCTCTAAAATATCTGATTTTATATTTCAGTACTCCGCCATATAAAGACGTAAATATTACTACTGCAAAAGAAGTTTTTGTCAAGTTAGAACGACCAAGTGACCAAGATTATTCAGAAGCTATTAAATTTATATATAAGCCACGTGACGAAATAATAGGTATTTACTTTTATTATTATAAATATTTTTCAAATATATATTTGTAAAAAATGCAATTTATTAAGTCAAGTAAATGCAGTTTAAGTCATGCACGGTATGAATCCAGTGACATATCCATATTTTGTTTTTTAAATAACTTCTTGAAATAAAAAAAAATTCTCTTTCTATGATATCATTAATACTTGTCTCGTCGGTGATGATTGAATATATAATTCTAATTTATTTTGCTTATTTTCTACAGGAAGGAAAAGGCCACGTATGTCTACTTCAAATAGTATTGAATTATCAGCACCGTTACCTATTGTAGATAACAACGATTCATTATTAAGATTAAACGATAGTCGAGAAATTTCTAACGAATTAAAACAAATCTTATTACAAGGTTGTTCATCTGCAGAATTACACCAGTTCATTACCAACATAGATCTAGATTGTAAGTTACTAATAAATATGTTTCTACTTAATGTTTCATAATTTGTCTATATGTAAAAAATCATTTAATACGGTTTATAATTTTAGTGTATACGAACTTAGTAGTTAATAGTGAAGAAGGAGTGCTAACGTCTGATGGCCCATCTAAAAAAAAAGTAAGTTTACGCAATTTATTTTAAAAGAATTTTTAAAAAACTTATATAACATAACAACATAATTAAATTAATTGATTAAAATATGATCTTCAATTAATTGCATAACTGTGCGTACGTGATTATATTTCAACAATAATAGTCCTTAATTAATTATCTTTCAAGTATTCATGTCTTTATACATTATACTATTTACATTAATATATTTGTATTATTATTTTACAGCTGGATGACGATGAATCGTTTGCCAAGGATATTTTAATGGAAATCATTGGTATTGTTAATTCAGGAATGGATGAAAAAGGAGAAATTAATCTTTCTAAAAAGAAACAATTTAAAAAATTATTTATGCATCGTTCTACTTATGGTGACTCACCATTTCATGTAGCTCTACGTTATGGTCAATTTGACGTTTTCAAACATCTTTTGATACTTACGGGAATTGATTCTGAATATCTAACAGTTGTAAATATTCAAAACAGTACAGGCAATGTATGTTTTTATTTCATACTAAATTAAAATTTATTTAATAATTTAATATTTAATTATTTATATACTGATTACTAATATATTATATGAATTTTCTTATCTTATCACAAATTAGACATTATTACATTATGCAGTATTACAAAATCAACCTGATATTATAATAGCATTATTAAGACTTGGAGCAGATCCAAATTCATGCGATGACCAAGGTTTATCTCCATTACATGTTGCTGCAAAATGTAAGTACTATAAGAAATATATATATAATATAATATAATGTACACACACAAAATATATAATCATATTTACATCAAATGCATTTCTTATATATCCTTTATTAATATATATAAATTCCTATCCTATATCCTTTATTAATATATATATTTATTAATATATATTTATTATCCTTTATATATCCTTTTTATATTTATTACAGTACATAATGGCGCAGAATGTGTTGATGCGTTATTATCTAGTAAATTAACTAAATTGGAAAGTTACTCAGATCTTGGATGGACACCCTTACTAATTTCTGCTGAAGCAGGTACATTTGATGCTTTTCGTTCTCTCATTCGAGCAGGTGCTGATGTAAATAATACGGATAAATCGTATGGCCGTAGTATATTACATGTAGCAGTTGAAGGAGGTCATAAGGAAATCGTTGAATATATATTGAAAAACGTAAGATTAATATATATATATATAAAATTTATTTTTAATATATATCTAATAATAATATATTAGATACATATAATATTTAATCGTATAATTTTGATAGACTAACATTGATCCAAACAAATGTAACTTTACTGGAAATACAGCATTACATATTGCAGTAGCATACGCTGGAACGAGAGCAAAAGATTTATGTAAATTATTAATAGAACATGGAGCAGATCCAAATATTCAAAATGATGCTAATGCAAGTTCAGATGATGTATGTAAATGTACAATAATTTTTTGTAGGAATATTTTATACTTCAAAAATTTGGGACGCAAGATCTATTGTTAAAGTAATAAACTACATATATTTGTAGATTGAACAGGCTGCTCAAATTGTGCAAAAGGAAGATAATGATACACTTGAAATAAAGCACGAAGTGGTGGAAATCGAAGATGAAATTATAGAAGAAACATATGGACAGTCATCCTATGATTTAGCCATCAATAAACCAGAAGTAAATAAATTTAATAAAAATGTGTACATATAAATACTTATATTAAAGTTATTTGTACATATTTTTTTTACAGATTTTAAATGTTCTTAAGACTCATGATCAAAATATTAAAGATAATGAAAGTGATTTAGCTCTTATTGTAAAAGAAGAAATTTTGGATGATGCTACAAAAGCTTCCTGGTTGAACAACGAGAATAAAAAAAAATTAGGCTTAATTTTAGACTACAAATCATCGTGGAAAAAATTAGCTAAATATCTAGACCTTGAATTTCTTATAGATACAGCACTCGAAAACTCATTAAGTCCAATTATGTTAATTTTAAATTATATAGATGTAAGTTACTCTATTATTATTATTATTTTTTTTTGTTTATAACTTATTTACTCATAATTCTTTGAAAATTGTTTTCCTCTTTTTATTTTTTTAGATACAAGGTGAAATTTCACTTTCGCAGATGCACGCTATATTAAATAAGCTCAAATTATTGAAAGCGGCAAAATTTATTGAAGAAATTATGGAACAACAATAAAAAGCATAAGAAATTTTAAAATTTGCGATTATATTATTTATATGATAAAATTATACAATAGACGTTAATTATATTGTAGTTATGAACTTTTTTTATCAAGTAGATATATTTTAATATATAGTTTAAAATAATGATAATGTTACATTAGGACCTTGAATAAGTTCTCACCGTTTTTTCCACAAAATAAAAGCTTTATTTAAAATATAAAAAAAGGTAAGGTTCAATATAAGGTTCTAATTCTTTGTCTTTAAACTTTGTCGGTGCACCAGAACGTTCCTTATCGTTAAGTTGAAATCAGTCTTTGCATGTCGTATCCGACAGAGCATTCTCGCCGTAAGTCTCAACAAGAATTCTGTGTGTTTCGAGCTACAGATTTCTTCTGAATAAAGTAGTGCAATAAAATTCCCTACAAAAACACTTTATTTGGCATAAAAATAGACATTTTCAGAACCAATAAACAAACACTGAAATTAAAGATTACATACAGCAATACCATTCGAAATTCCATGCACGGAATACTGTTAATGCCATTTTTTAAGAAACGGCGAAAACTTATTCAAGGTCCTAATAAATTATACATCACACATCATGCAATAATTATCCTCCAACGACCTTGACACGTTGGGTTATTAATTCACACATGAGATCACTAAAAATGTCAAGCAATGTTGGCACTGTTAATAACATGAATGGGTGATCCGCTTAGAGAAATAAAAATCATGTGTTGTTGGTTTGAGAGAGGTGATAAAAAGACGCGACTTTCTTTGAGAGTATTTGGATAGGTATGATAAAAGATATACCTAGATAAGTAAACTCGATCCGTAAAAAAGAGAGAGTACATATATTAATTATTGTATTTGTATATAAATTTATTTATAATTATATTGTCTTTTTAACTAAACAACTACCTTATTTGTATATAAATTGTATTTTTAATTATATTGTCTCTTTTTAACTAAAAATAACTTTACGAGTTGTTTATGTTTGTTGCAAACATGTAATATTTTTTTATTTACCTATTAAGTTGAGATATTAAATTGTAAAATAATAACAATAATAATCGAATTATTAATAAGTACGAATCATAATAATATTAACGTCATCAGTACAAAAAGAATTTACTACTGATCACTTACATATGTATATATGCATAAGTGTATCCATATTTATATTACTATAAAAAAGAACCACAGAGAAAAAAAAATTCTATTTTATATACGAAAAACATATTTTAAATAATTCCACTCTATTCGAGATTATCCATTGAAATTGGATTTATTTAGATCGTTTGTACCCCGATCATGCTGATTATTTAAGGTCTTGCTCTATACATACATATATACAGATCCTGAGCTGATGCATCCACGATGAGAAGTTATGAGTATGAGAACAACTCATTTTGATAGTCTTGGTTTATAACTAATAACTGTTATCAGAAATTGTTTACTTCCTTTACTATACAAAGAAAGCAATAAGAAACAAAGAGATTTCTGAGAGATAAATGAATTAAAATGTAAAATGTAAAATCAAAATTAAACATGTTATCAGATGTAGCCGATTACCTAATTGCATAATTCAGTTTTTCAGTAAACTCAAACTGCAAACTATTATTCCATATGTTTAATTATATGTTAAGTTTTTACATAACACATCGTGGTGACATATGAGCTCTGGTAGATCAAGTACGTTAAAATGAATCAACATAAATGGAGGCATTAATGTATATTTATATATATATATATATATAAACTATTTATTTATTGTATAATCCAATATTTCTTCAATATTTCCGACTGAATACTATTCAAATTAAAATCCTAATATAATTATTTAAATAAAGAAATGTTTCATAACAAATATAATTATTTGTTTTAAATTTATAAAAAGATATGATGCGAGAGAGATAAATCTGTAATAATAATACTTCATTTTATTAGCTTATACATATATGTTTTGTGAAAATATTTTACTCTTTTGATTTAATTTCCTCACACAATACAGATAAACAAGGAATAGTTAAACTTAAATAGGTTTGGTTTGATAACCTAATTTAATTATAATTGTACTTAACTTTAAATTTGTTATTATAATATTTAAAAAGATCCATGATAAATCATTTAATATATTTTAAAGATGGAAAATGTTATACTGTATTTTATTTTCATTTATCCACTTATTCAAAATAAAACATTTCCAATTCATTGTATAATATAATAGCAATTTGTCAGTGTTATTTATTTCAAGATATAAAATTTAGTATTAAATAATATAATGTATGCATCAAACTCAAAAGCGATACTCTTAAATAACAATCTTTTTGATTTATTGAGTATCACTTACAATAATAAATTATAATATTAAGAATTAAAGCATTGTTTACTTAACTTATAATTCATCATAATTAAACATGTTAAAGAATGTACATGAAGCTAATCCTAAGACTCCTTTCACCCTAATAATACAATAATATTTACTGATGGCGTTAGCTTGATCTCTGTGATTGCTGGGATTGTGGTTTATTACGGTGTTCATAATTTACAAGTCTCTGACCAACTAGATACTTGTCATTTTTAATATGTTCATATAATTTTTTAAATTGACGTATTTGAAAGTAAATGACTATACAAACCAAACTTACTAGGAGTAAGAAAGGGTACAAACGTCTAGCAATAAGTATCTGTGTTTGAAGATTGGTAACAAATAATGGCACTATTCCATAAGCCACAGCATAAGGAACAGCAAGGGCAAGGCCAAAACAACATATAACTGGTGCTGCTAATTCTGTAACTACAAATTTTAAATCCATTTCTCTTATTCCTTCATTATATGCTCTTTCAATTGCTAAACGTATTCTCCAATCAGGACCCATCATAGTAAGAGCAGTTGCTATTTTAGTATATAGAACACCCAAAGCCCAGTCTTGCCATATGAAAAGAACAGGATTTTGTTCTAAAGGCACCCGCAATGGAACGACAACAACTAACTCAAGAAGAAGACCAAACAATAATGGAATAATGCCAACCAGCAAAACGGATGCAACTGAAGCTTTCAATCCCAAAATAACCCAGTGTTTTACTTTATCAAGGATGGCCCTACGACCACGTGGTAACCACGAAAAAGCTAATGCCAAACCTCGTACCGCAGCCCAACACACATACGTTCCACAGGCAACTGTATATACTTCGTGTACTCTTCCAAATAAAGCAGTCATACTTTCGTCTCCATCTGGAAATAATGAATATTTTTTTTGTTTAGCAAAAATCATATATAAATATTTGATCATTATTTTATATTAATAATAGTTTTAAAAACTAAATTTAAGTTTACCAGAACCAGTTAATGTTGGTGGCAATACAGGTGGCGATGGTGCAGGTGCTCCAACCATCCATAATGCCATTACTCTTCTTCCTAACCAGGCAGGAAGAGTCATAGCAATTAAACTAGCTATGACGAGTGAAATGCAAACACAACATAGAAGACCAATCAAGCGGGCTGGAAACCATCGAGGTCTGGTATATGGTTGGAAACTAGTTGGATTTTCTCTTTGCAGTAGTGCCTGATGAGCTGCTCCCAAATCTGGTACTGGTTGTTCCTCGACAACTGCTGGCTCTGGCTCTTCTACTACTTGATCACTTAATAAATATGATTGAAGATCTAGCATCCATGCAACAACTCGACACCATCCTCTTATAAGGGCTTTTAGCCATGTGCGTGTATGAGATTGTTCCAAGAGTGCAGGAAGGATGACTTGTAGTAAAAGTAGTTCCAAGGATAGCTCGCTCACCTAATTTTAAATATATAGAATATTTTATTTGAATAATATTAACATGAATGGATTATTAATGTAAATGTATATTAATGTATTTTTGATAAGATTAATTTTACCTGAGCTTCACTTTGAACAGTGACTGTATATGGCAAAAATCCTGGCCAAGCCCATCTTAATAATTTTATCGGTAACCACAACATTAATAAAATAGCTGTACCAAAAATGATTGCAGATGCAACAAGTCTTCGCACATGTCTCAAAATTGGAAGATGTATCATCTCTTGTATCGGAGAAAAGTCAGGATCATTTAAATTTCTCAAAAACCAAAGTACTCCAGGTCGCAATACTTCTCGTAAAAGTAATATAAACGATGCAAAATAATATATGTAAACCATTCCTAATAACCAATGAATAAACATAGAGGTGCCAGGAGCAAGGCTGAAAGACGCTTCTCTATCTCGTAATGTTGCGTCAAACATTGCTAATGAACATATGTCCAGCCACCAACCACAAACTAATGGAAGCACACCAATTTCAACTACTGATAGTAGAGAAACTTTGACTATAACATAACAGAGTCCAAGAATTCTTTGAGATCTTTGAAAACCTAATAAAGCTGCAAGAGTGTGACAAACGACTAAGCACACTCCGATGACACAATAACCACACAATGTAGTTACTAAACCTTCAAAATGAGAAGCTGCAGCATGTTCTTGTAATCCTAATCCTGCTATAGCAAAGTGCCCAATATGATAAGGACAAAAAGCAAATACCTGAAATTATATCGAATTTTAAATAGCATTAATAAAATATTATCCTAATAATAGAATATCAAAAAAACTTACCATAATAAATAATGTATTTAAAGATACAACCCAGAAGACATGTTCTAAAAATACAAGTGAACCATCCAATCCTAATAGACGTTCCCAAGTTAATTCTTCTGCTGGTCTATCCCAGTCCATAGGGTTCCAATTAGCTTCCTCTGCTTCCCCTTGGGCTTGGCCTTGTACTTGACCTCTCCAACCATCGCCAACTGCAGGGTTGAGATGTTCAGCGACAACATTCAATTCTTCTCTATGAGGGATTGGTGGTTCTGCGTCTCTTCCTAAACCTTCTATTTCTTCCATTCTTGCATCATTTATTGGGTTATCCCCTGGTTCATTATATAAAGGATGTGCTATATTAGCTTCTACGTTTGCTAAACCTAAAATAAAATCATAATATTATTAGAAAATTTATTCTCAAATTTATTTATTCCTACATGTAAATTTTAAAATAATTAAAGTACCTTCATGATTGGGTTCGACGCCTTCCTGAGGTACAAGTGGATCATCAACAAAAGGTGGTACATTATTATTATCTTGAGCTTCTTCTAGTTGGTTTACCTGTTGTTCTTGGATTTGTTGAGCTACTACTACAGCTACTGCTGGTGCTGGATTATCAATTGGAGGTAGTTGAATATTATCTCTTTCCAACCAATCTGGACCACCAGCATGTAAAATTTGTTCTCGTAACCATACCAAACCAATAAATGCAAATAATGTACAAGTTACTACAAAGCAACCATGAAATACATCTGACGATATATTTTCTGCAGATAATATATCCATTGGTAATGACATTATCTAAAATTGAAATATAAAAATTAATTGTTAAAATTATGAAATTAATATGTTGAAAGGTAATTTTGTTTATTTTATAATTATAAATTATTAGAACAAATATTTCTTACTCTAACTAAATCAAAAGGTCCACTGAAGAGAGCTCTATATGTTCGACAAGCTGTTAATGGAACAACTCCAAGCCAGGCTATAGCTACTAAGGTATAATGTAGCCAATATTTAACTGCTGTGACAATACTTGAAAACAAACCACCAACAACATCTCTTAATGGTAAACGTCGTGGCATATCTGGACTATATATAGGTGTAAATGAAAAACGGTATCCACAAAGTTCACAATATTCTTTTCGAGAATATCGCATCCACTGCACTAAACATTCTTGGTGAATCCATTTGATACTACCAGTGCAAATACATGGATGGAAAAGTGGTCTATCTGCGAAACCTTCTGACCGGCAAACCCGGCAGATATCTGTACCTAACATGTCCTCCGTCATGTTTACTTTGGAAACTTAGATCTTGTATAAATAATCTGGTACAAGTTGTATAATAGTACTGTAAACAAAAATAATTTTTAATTAAACACTATATATTATAAATCTTTTATTATTTTTATATATAATATATAAATAATCGTTTCTATAGAATCAATATAAATAAAAAATTTAATACTTTTTTTGTCAGTAATTAATAAAATAATTTCGATAGATCAACGATTTTATGACGAGTGAAAATAAATAATGTATACGACAAAATCCACATACTCATTCACACAAAAATAAAATATAATCTATAATATAAAATAATCTGTTACATAGACGTATTAAATAACATTGACTTTAATATATAATATAATATACATATTAATAACGTTTAATATATATTTTATTGTAACGTTATTAATATTATATCGTGTGTTCTACTTACGTATACGTAGATAAAAATACTAAAAATCCAAAAATATTATGCTAAATATTGAAAAAAGACGTCTATGCTGCTATATTTCGTTTTTTTTCCTTCCAACCATGATCACAATCTTAATAACATCAAAGTCACTATAAGTATTATTGAGAACTTTGTACGCATTTATATACAATATTTCATGTAATTTCCTTTTCTCCACAATCAAAATATAAAAGACGGTTGATATATATATATATATACTATGTGTGTGTATGTATATGTATGTATATATTTCACAATATAAAATTATACAACATCATATGTATGATATAATTTTTGGATTTATAAAAAAAAAATGGAAAAATTTATTTGAGCTAAGAAACAATTTAATTCGAGCACTAGATATATAATAATTATTGCAAATTAATCAACAAGAATGCCAATACCCATTAGATACGTTCGACATATTTAGATTCTTCTCAACATTAGTGTCGCTAGTGTTCCTTCAAAGTGATTTGTAATGTGTAGTAGGTTACTATTGCATATTTTTGGTATTGCATACATTTAAATATACAATCTTTTTATATGTAAGATCATGATTGAATTAATTTATAAATAAATAAAACAAATGTTTAATATATATAACTATATTATAAATGTCATATGATATAGATTAAAGTTGAAATGATGTTTTTAAATAAACATTAACCTTTGTATTATTAATAAAAAATTTTTTATAAAGCATCCACAAGTATATTTTATATTGAAAGTAGTAAATTGTTATTTGTCTAATATTAACATTTATTCAAATAAATAATTTACTTAAAAATAATATATATATATATATTGCAAAAAGATGGAACTTCCACGTGTTTTGATCATAAGTACAGTATATGGTAAAGCTACTGAAATTGCTAGAAGTAAGTAATGTGTGTATATATATATATATAAATTATCAGTTCTTTTTATGTTTTATTTTGTTATTATATATTGCACAATTTAATTTCTAACGTTAATTTAATATAGAAATAGGAGGAAAAAATAAATTAAATCAAGACGATGTAGAATACTATTTAATGGACATTAACAATAAATATTATAAATCACAGATATTATTATGTGCAATAGAAAATCCACATATCAACATATTAACAGATAGAGTAGAAGCATTGATTGTTCATCATGATCCACAATCTGTAAGTCATTAAATTTTCATGGTACTTTATAGAATCAATAAAATTATAAAAATGTGAACTAATTTTCTTAGGATAATGCGGAAGAAAACTTAGATCAATGGTCATCCTTAATTACTTCTCTTTCCGAAGTTGATGTGTTAATACTTACATGTAATGTTATATCAAATATGGACGTTAAAGATAAAAGTAAGAGGGCATAAAATAATTTGTAATTTCATCGATACGGTTTAATATTTGTCTCTTTGCAATGCATTACAGTAGTTGCATGGTGCATAAATAAAAAATTTGAATTGGTCGAACTGCAACAATTAGATTCCATAGAAAATTCAGAATGCGACTCAGAGCATAATACATATGGAATTGAAAGAATAATCGAAGCTTTAAATGCACATACATGGCCAAATATTATATTAAAAGGTACGTATTGAGAATGTGATTGTCATTAATGTGTTAATTTATTAATACGTCTTTTATATTTCAAATTATTTTATACGATATCCAAATAAACATCTTGACCGAAAAACGCCAATCGTAAATGTGTTAACGTTGATTGTAATAATGTCGTATATAATTCTTACAGGAAAATCTTTTAATGTTGATGATAAAGAATCGGATGTTGATCAAGTAGAAAAGAAATTAGAAGACATTCAATTAACTTGTAATCCAATGGAATACTTTAACACTGAAAATGTTCTTGGTAATATCTATAAATGTTTCAGAGTTTAATTATAATATAATTATAACATAAATTAAACGAGAATATTAAATAAATATTTTTCAGACGGAATTATGGGTGGTGAAGATGCAGATTTTGGTGAATTATTTGTACAATTAATGGCTATGAAAGAACATGCGGCTTCTATGCCAACAATTAAGAGACGTATTGCAGCAGAGCAATTAGTCACTGCTTTTTGGAAATCAATGGGTGGAGATTCATCAGAAATAGACGACTGAATTAGATATTATTATTTGTAAATTATAATAATAAGTATCAGTATACATATATGTATTTTAAAGTTTAAAGTTGAAAAAAAAAAGAAAAAGAAATAATTAATATATTACGATAAAAAATAAATTTCATAATGTAAAATTTTCTATTTACCAATTTAATGATTAATGCAGTCGCTTTTTTTTATCTTGTAATAAAGATATAATAAAGGTTATAAATAATGTTTTTTTATATATTTAGCGTAAAAATTTGGCAATAGCCTCTTTGAAATTAGATCTATATAATTATTCTAATTGTTATACGTTATATGTACACTTATAAAAAATAAATGTAATTAATTAGTTGTGATATTTAAATTGCATATTTTTTATGATTTAAATTAAATAAGTAATTATATTTTTTCTGTCTTTTTTTTTTTAAGGTTGCATTTTTAATATCGTTCAAAATACAGCATAAATATAAAATAGATTGTGGTGTATATTGATAAAATCACGATTAAAACATACTATTAAACAATATTTATTCATTCGTTTATCTTTAATAGAATTATTCTGATTGTTTAGAAAATGCATTTTTCAAAAGATACAAAGCTTTTAATTTATTTGCAATAGAATCTAATTCGCAATGTATGTTTGCCACTTTTGCAGCAAGGTACACAGATTCTTGGAAACATTTTTGTGCAATTCTTAAATTACGTGGAACTAACACGCCAAACCATTTGATAGGATTTTGAATATCTTCTTCAGACTCATTTTCTTTTCTTAGGCTAATGTCGAAAGAAGGTATTTTACCATCAGATTCTTCTATAAACTTAGACTCAAGTTCAAATAGAGATGATATATTCTCCATATGAACAGGAATCTGTAGAATACTAATGCTCTCTTTACCGCTGATATATCTTGTTTTAGCTAATTCTATATGTCCAGAACGAAGTAGTAATTCCATTTGAACATTAGTAGAAACCTTTTCCTCGATTAGTTTCAAATTACGTAAATAAAGTTTATCAATGGCATTGCATATGTCATCTATATTTTTTTCCATATTGTCGAATGTATATCGATTATCTACGAATGTTTATTATTTCTTTTAACATTTATAATCTTTAAATATATTTTATTTACATATATATATAATAATAATAATTTGTATCTTGTATAATTAACTCAATATTTTCAATATAATGTTAATTTAATACAAAATATAGAATATATTAAGATTTTTATTAAATAAGGATTATCTGAAATGTAAAATATAATATAATAAATAACAATATAACTCTGCTGATAAAATACATTTCTATTAAAGTGTAAATACATGTAAGTAAGAAACAAAACAAGTATTGTTGCTTTTTTTCAAGAAAATAATTACAAAAATTTTGTGCAAATTTCTAATAAAGAAATATATTTATGTTTATCATTAAAAATGAAAAATTAAGTACATACCAAGAAATGTATAATACAACGTGTAATAAACGAATAATGGTTTTCCAACTATTGCACGTACATAGTTTGGAATATTTTATAAACACTTTTGTCACGTGCTAGGGCAGAAAAGTTTTAATTGACCATATTATTAATCACATTGGCAAATTCATAACCAATCAGTTTTGAAGATTAAACACGCGCGTTATGGAAGCACGTGTTCGTTAAAATTTTTATAAAAATATGAAACATTATAAATATTGAAATAAATCACAATAATTGTTTATTCAACGTAATACGAATATTATCATTTTATATTTGACAATGATTTCATCATCCATAGATTTTCTTTAGTATTACCCACAACGTTTGTAATAAAATCAATGGCGTCTGAAATTGTCCACTACGTATTTGAAAAGTGAATGTTGATACTTTAATTTGAATTATTTTTTACAATGGCTGTTAAAGAAAAATCTGCAGAATCTACTGACGATATAGAATGGAATGTAGAAAATGAAATTAATCTTTTCTTCGCTATGAATGGTCATAAGCCAGTTGGTAAATACAAATAAAGTATAAATGAATTGAGGTTATATTCGTTATATACGTCAAAAGTTATATTTTATTTATCTAGAAGCTATTTTATTATTGTTATCTTATAATTTTTATTTTGTATTTTGTAGGTATTAATAAATATTTTCACATGGTTTGTATAAGGGAAAAATTTCGCAGTGCTATTCATAAAAATGTTTCACTGAAAGCTATTTGGGACCATTTAGAATCAATGTACGATCTTATGGCTTTAGTAAGTTGTAATATTATATATATGTTATATTAAAGAATGTTTAATTTTTAACTTATAGATATTATAATTTATTATTAAATTTTCTTTAATATAATTATAGGATGATATGGAAGATTTACCATTTCCAAGTCACGAAATGGATTTTTCACTTCCTGAATCAGAATATTTAGGGTCATTAAAATTGAGGAAAAAGGAAGAACAAGAAAGTAAATTGAAAGAACAAAGAGATAAATATAAAGAAATAAAAAAGGAAAAAGATATAAGGGATTCATTTAAGAAAGAAACCATGTTACGTGATATCAAAGGATCCAAAGATCTTGAAAAGAAAAAGGAAGATATTAAGAAATATGTTAAAGAAATGGAATTAAAAAAAGATAAATTAAGAGATATTAAAGATTCAAGAAAGGAACATAAACTTTCCAAAGGCAGATCTAAAGGGAAAGATGAAATGGAAGAGATTGGTATTTTTTTAAACTATTCTTAATCTTCAAATTAAAAATTTTCTAATGTTTCGTTCGATTTTATATCATGTATATATTATTTTTTTATTTCAAGTATCTAATGTTAAAAAAGAACGCAAGGATTCTGATTCAAGTCGTGAAAGTTTAAAAAGAGGTCCGAAGAGACCAACTAGACAGAGCGTTGATAGTTCATCCAAAGCTTCTTCCAGTCCACGTGATACACCACCATTAAAACGTAGAAGGATATAACAGTATATATTTTCTTTACGAAATAGTATTAAATATAATACTATGATGGAACGATTAAAATAGTTTATTTTTTTTTCTTAAAGTTAAAATTTTTTATGTTATAAGAGTAGTTTTTAAAAAAATGTTATTTTTATCGTTCCTTATAATTCAAATGTACTTGTATATATTTTTATAAAAGAATTTTGATTTTTTAATACTGTAAATAGATTATTATATTATTTAATAAGTAATTAATTATTTTTTTTTTTTAATAACAAGAGCTATGACTTTTCTTCCTAAAAGAACTGTTTTCTTTTAATCAAAATTATACACATTAATCCAATTTGATATTACTGTAGATTAAAATATATTATGAATCATATTGTAGTGTAATAACATATCTTTTTTTGACTATGTAACTTAGTAAACTTAACATGCTAAAAATTAATAATAAGAAACGAAAATAAAAACCCTTTATATTGAAGATTACCAGATACTATTTATTAACAGAGCTCATATAGTATGAATGTAAGTTGAACATAAAAATTAGATTGATCCATTTCATTGATCCACGTTATCGATCTATTTCTTTCCATCAGTTATTACAATTGAATTTCCTCCAGCAGTATTTAAGTAAGTTGAACATAAAAATTAGATTGATCCATTTCATTGATCCATTTCAATGATCCATGTTATCGATCTATTTCTTTCCATCAGTTATTACAATTGAATTTCCTCCAGCAGTATTTGGATTAATGGTCCACTTCATAAAGAGTATTGGAATGATGTGATTCATATTTGGTAATCCTTTTAATATAGTATAAAGATAGAATGCTTTATCGTAGTCTTCTTGCTTCTCTCTCGGATTCCAGCAAGGTTAGGAGATCGCCTTCACGTACCGGTCCTTTTACATTTCTGATGATTTGTCTGTTTTGTTCACCCAGGAACTCAACTTTTACTTGCGTACACTGTCCTTGTGAACCGGTACGACCCAATACTTTAATAACACGGGCTAAAACAACTGGCTTGTCCATGTTTAATATCACGTGTTTTATAGATCAAGTTGAAAATACTTTTAGAAAATATTAACAGCAGTTCTTATGTGCCTCGTGCTTCAACGTGAAAGCTTTTTAGGAAAGAGGAAGAGCAGTTTGATTGTGTCGTAAAGATGGCAGTTTCCGGTTAAAGCTTAAAGCCTTGTTCTTATAAAACGATTCTAACCAATAGTAACATACAAGTATTACGGTGTTTTGATTGGTCAATAAAAAACTTCCTCCATTTTTCATTGCATTTAAATAAAATACATTTTTTATAAAATAAATACTATTTAAAAGAAAAAAAAAAATATATATATATATATAAGTAAAAAGTATAGTATTTAAAAATTTAATTCAAATATTATATAAAAATTTTATAAAAATTTTAAAAATAATTAAATATATAATTATGTCATGTTATTAATGGGTAAAGTAAAAAGTTCTGAGCGTTTTTCGTTAGATGTCTTTAGTAAGCTATATCTCACAATGTATACATTGCATCTTGTCATTCTAGGCTGCGATTTAAAGCCGGCATAATGCTTTAAAAAATGTTCTTTGACAGTTTTGTGTTTAATGAATCCAGTTGTGTGTTAGAGCGTTTGAACATGATGGTAACAAAAAAGAAAATTCGATACATTCTTCAGTACCACTACGACCAAGGGGAAAAAGCGGAGCGGGCGGCAAAAAAAATTTGTGCTGTTTATGGACCCAATACAATATCTAATGCAACAGCAAAACGTTGGTTCCAACGCTTTCGTTCTGGTAATATGAACATTGAAGATGAGACACGCTCTGGTAGGCCAATCGTCGAAAATGTTGATAAAATTATGGAAATCGTCGAGTCCGATCGGCATGCGAGCACTTATTCCATTGCTCAGGAATTAAAGATTAGCCAGAAAACCGTTTGGAACCATTTGCATAAGGCTGGTCTCAGGAAGAAGCTTGATGTATGGGTGCCACACGAATTGACGCAAAAGAACCTTTTAAAGCGAATTGATGTCTGCGATTCTTTGTTGAAGCGTAACGAAATTGACCCATTTTTGAAGCGGATGGTGACTGGCGATGAAAAATGGGTCACATACGAGAACAACAGTCGAAAAAGATCGTGGTCCAAGCGCGATGAGCCGACCCAAACAATCGCCAAGCCTGAATTAACAATCAAGAAGGTTTTACTGTGTGTTTGGTGGGATTGGAAGGGAATCCTCTACTATGAGCTGCTCCCATCGGGCCAGTCACTCAATTCGGACCTATACTGTCAACAACTAACCAGATTGAAGCAGACGATCGACGAGAAGCGTCCAGAATTGGCCAATAGAAAGGATGTTGTGTTCCATCAAGACAATATCAGGCCGTACACATCTTTAACGACGCACCAGAAGCTCCGAGAGCTTGGATGGGAGATTATATCGCATCCGCCGTGTAGTCCAGACCTGGCACCAAGCGATTATCATCTTTTCAAGCATTTGCAAAATTTTCTTGATGGTAAAAAACTGGCCTCAAGAGAAGCTTGTGAAAATGAGCTTGTCAAGTTTTTTACAAATAGGGACGAGGACTTCTTCAATCGTGGTATTATGAAATTGCCTTCAAAATGGGCTAAAGTTATCGAACAAAACGGTGCATATTTGATCTAAATCCGATAATTCTAATTTTGTTAATTTTATCGTTGAAATGAAGACAAAAAATGCTTAGAACTTTTTTACTTCATCTATAATATATTCTTGATTTTACATTAGATTATAATACCTATACTTCTTTTTTTTTTTTTGTAATTTTTCCTCTTTGCTATAACAACATAGTTTCTTTTTTATCTTTAATGTTTCATATTTGAATTGCATTGCACACGTTTATTCCAGTTACCCTGTATTATGAAAGTATGAATATAATGAGTATTATTCACATGACTTATTGTCGAATATTAGAGTATATTTTTTTTTGTATTACGCAAAAATAAGCTTGAAATAATTTGCTGCTTATATAAATTATTACTTTTACTAATAAGTAGTACCTGCTGTAAAAATGTTTGATTTAATTTGAAAATAATATATGTGTTATGTTTATAATGTGTTATTGTAATAAAAAGAACAAGTATTTTGTTTTTTTTTAGAAAGAAGCCATTTATACACAATATATTCTTTTTTTCACAGATATTGCACTACTATTCTGCATTTTAAATATCAATCACGATATTTTATAATTTGTCATTTTAATTTAAAGTTTCGTTCTAATATAATAACTTTGGCGAATCATGAAATATTAAAATAAAATTCCAATTCTAAAATATATATATATATATAGAGATAGAGAGAAAAAAAAAGGTGAAAATTTACACATTGGACGTAATTAGATTTTCAACCTTTGTATTCTGCACACACAAGAAAAAATATAAAAAAAAACTGTAATTTGATGATACAGTTAAAACTATTTAGGCAATAATTATTTTGTTTCAAGTATTTCGATGTATAATAAATGCATTATTGTATTTCAGAGAATTTAGCATTTAAAGAAATGTTAGAAAAAATGATTTTAAGTTATATATCTGACATAAATTACATCTTACAGTACATTTATTGCACTGCAAATACTTGTACTTATTTTTTTTTATGGATGCAATTCTTTTTATATCAAGAGTGGACCCTGAAGCATAAAAACTAAGTTCCAATTATTCAAATTCTTCAATTTTACAATATAATTGCTTAGTTAACTACACATGTTTCAAACAGCATGAATAACTCTCTTCACCATCAGTCTAACGTTCACCTTTATTTTTATCTCCTGTACTTTCAACAATACTAGAAGCTGATAAAGCTCCTGAAGAAAAATATAGTGACTCGCAGTACTTCTTTCATACAGAGATTGTTTTTCACATTATTTAATACTCGAATAGTGTTTCTTTTTATTCGTGTCTTCTTTCCGTTATTTCCCAACAAAATTTCCGATCTCTAATATGGAAATATAATTTGCTGGGTAACAAACAGTTGACACTAATATATAACACTGAATGAAATAGTCAATCAACTAATCATATCCACCATAATTTTTACTGCCATAAGTTAGTAGATAAAGTTTGTCCTGATAATGTAGCATTATTTGATTTTCCTGCAGTAGTTGAAAAATTTATTCCACTTAAAGACATTTGTGACATTTGCTGCGGCAACTGTAATATCATGTAATTAAATAATTTCTTTTCTTTTTTTTTTTTAAATAATATTATAGAGATCATTTATAATTTGTATGTACCTGAGTAACAAAAGCTCCAGAAGATTGCTGTTGTTGAGATGCTAAATTAAAGAATGGGTTATTTCCAGGTGCTGGTTGAATATTTTGCGTCAACATTCCGCTCCATCCATTATTAGTTTGTCCTAATTGCATCATCTATGATAAAGTATATATATATATATATATATTAATTATATTGTTCATTTAATACAAGAACATAAGTTATTATTTTATTTGGATACCATTTGAGATTGCATTGCAACACCAGTGTTTGGTACACCATTCATTCGATTAATTTGACTCATATGTACACAACTCCCTAAAGGATTAGTTACTACTCCTCCTATCGATGTAGGATTTTGTGTAATTTGAGTTTGATTGATTGACATTTGACTTGGAACATTGGTCATTTGAGTTGACATATGATTTAATTGATTGAAGGAACTTTGTGGATTTTGAAAACTGCTTTGTTGTTGTTGGCCATAAGCAACTACACCGGGTGGTACTTGTTGCTTGTATTGTAAAGATTGTTGCTGGTACATACCACCTAGAATAAAATAGTTTGAAGATTAAATTGCATATATTGTATTTAATATAAAAAATATAATATATATGTATGTAAATTCAAAAGAATTTTACAATACCAGAAACTCCATAAATTTGTTGTTGTTGTTGTTGTTGAAGGTTTGGTGTACCATATAATGCTAAAATACTGTCTTTAGTCATTTTACTTTTTTCTTGAGATGACGGAACTGGTTGATCAAAGAAATTCTCTTCTTCACTTTTATTTGTTGTTGATTCATTTGTGGTATTACTATCAGTTGTGGATGCGGATGTTGGTGGTGCAGATAAGAATGAGGAAAATATATCATCTCCAGATCCATTTGCACTTGGTTGATTGGTAGCTGGAGCATCTAAAGGCAAAAATTTCAACACATATTTTGTTTATATGTATTTTATTAAATAAATTAACTTACCAAGGCCTAATAGATCTAGTGTTGCAGTGTTACTTGTTCTTCCTAATTTAGGACTGACAGAACTTAATGGTTTTGGCAACTGTGGCACTACTTCTGGTTTTTTTACAGGTGGAAGTACAGTCTGATTGGTGTTAGACTTTGATCCTTCTTTTTTTTCGTTTGCGTTGCTTTTCAGCTTCTTCCTCGAGCTCCTTATCCCAATTTACCTATTTGTGATATTAAAATGTTAAAGCAAGAAAGAAGTAAGAAAATATTTTATATTTTCCTAGTTTTATATGTACCGATAGAAAAAATTCTTATTTTTTGTTATTTACATTTAAATAAAAAGATAAGTTATGTACAATTCGTATGTCTGTTATTATTTAAGCACATCTATTATATTTTACCTTTGGTAAAGGAGGTGGAACCCATTCTCTTGCAATATATTTTTTATGTTCATATTTTGCACGTATAAAACTCTCCAAACTGCAATCCGTTTGAGGTCTTCGAAAACTATCTGGAAGATTAGCTTCGTAGACTGCACGTGCTCTTGAATTTCCCATTTGTTGTAGACTCTGTTAAAATAGAAATTACAAATTAGAAATAAGAAATATGTAATAGATTTTAACACTTTAAATGTTATAACAGTAGACATAAGTTTTAAAATAAAAGCGTACCACAACTTGCTCAGGTGTCCAGGTATCCAAGTTAACAGATTTAACTTTGCTTATATGAACTCCAAGATTTCTATGTATTCCAGCACAACGAATACATAAGAATATACCTAAATTCCAACTGGCCCATCTTGGTCCTTTAAAAATACAAATAACAATGCATACAAAGACATATCTTTAATTTTATGATAATATAGTATAAACAAAAAAAGACATAGTGATAATTTTAATATAATTTAATTAGTTAGGGTAAACATAAAAATATTGAAAAAGTATATAAAAAGAAGAATATAAAATTGATCATTAAATCCACGTAGTATATTCTTAGAATCAAAGAAAAATGTGTGTGTTCATAAACGCGCGCGTGCATGTGTGTGTACGTGTACTAAACTAACAATGTAATTACACATATGTACATAAATTTG
This sequence comes from Mischocyttarus mexicanus, assembly GCA_023678845.1. Lineage (NCBI taxonomy): Eukaryota > Metazoa > Arthropoda > Insecta > Hymenoptera > Vespidae > Mischocyttarus > Mischocyttarus mexicanus. The sequence goes on along the minus strand of JACGTP010000025.1, from coordinate 1,300,128 downwards.
ACAGACGTCAAAATGAGTAGGAAACATTAGAAAAAAAAAGATAAAAAAAAAGGGTAAAATCAATTTCACTTATAGTCCTAATAAGAATAAATAAAAAACATTTAGTTGATTTTAATGTCAAGATAATACGATGTGACATTATCGCGTTATTACTGTCAATTGGTTTGTAGGGGAAGAAATTAAAAATCCATAATTCGTCTTGGGAAAAGCGAACCGCGGAACTAGGTCGAAGGAAACTTAACGAAATCGATGAATTTGGTAATAGAAACGTCATTAGATTGATGAGTGTTTATTGATTGACGAAATGTCAGAGATAAAATCGTAGAAAGTAAAAAAATAAAGGGAATTTATCGGGTCGTTAAACTCGTAGAATATTTTCCGAAGAAATTCTTGTGACGACAAACAACGAACCTTTTGCATCGCAGTCAACACAATACTTATTATCCTCGTCTCTTAACATTTGATTTAAGAGGTTTTGACATTTGTCTTGGATCTGTTTGGCACGTTCTTTCTCAAGACGGGACGTCATTTTTCTTTAGTTTATTTCACCTAATTATTTATCACTTTACACAACTCCAACAAAACAATGTTTTTCCTTTTCCCGACGCAGACGTGCACCAGCGAAGAGTCCAGTGGTATTGTATGGTGCAATGGCCCAGCTAACGCCCCCAATCGTTCTTACTGTCAATTACGAAAACGTCACGGATTTTCTAAAAATCCTATTGGCTACTTTAAAACGATTATAATCATTAAGTAATAATAATAGGTACCTCTATACCATACACATTTATTTTATCAATTTTATAGCTTATGTTTTATTTGTTATATTTTAGTATAGTTAGTTAGTCTAGTTTGTTTCACGTCTTTCCTTTTGGTACCATTATATGTTAGGTTAGTGCTACGTGGCGCTGTAAGATGATTGGCAGATTCAAGGAAGGATTAACCAATAGCGTGCTTAGTTTTAATCCGGCGCGGGATATGTACTTTTTTTAAAATTTCAAATTATACAAAACGCATCTGATAATTTATAAAAAAATGTCATATTTTTTTGTACATTCGATTTAATATATCTGTGTTGGTTTCAGATTGAATTTGAAAAAGGATGAACTATATTAATTTCTAATAATTCTAATATATACTTTGATTCTTTTTGTTGTTATTTCCTTTTAATCTTCTACTTGATCACACATTCATTAATCTTATACTTAATGCGTATGCATTTTACCGATTCATCATAAAATATATCTCTAACTTGATCTGTTTAAATGAAGATAAGTAATTGGAGGTGTACGCATTATGACAGTATTGTTCCGAAGAAATTTATCAAACGCGTGATGATCTCGATGTGATTATTCGTCCATGTACCGAGTTAAAAGTACTTATTATTGGATCTTGCATTTTAAATTATTCGTCAAGTCGTTATAAAGTCACCTTCCAATAACTTTGACAGTGATAAAAAAAATAAAAAATGAATAAATAAAAATAAACGTAATTATTCTCCTCATTTCTCGTAATTATTAAACCGTATAGAAAAATATTTTCTAATGAACATTTAGCAATTAGTGTAAATTTAGCGATCATCGAACGATGATAAAATTAGAGATAGGTCAAGGTTGATGTAACGAGTACTTGTATAAGTATAGATATTGCGTGCCACTTGTAATTGTAATTGCTTCGAAAAAGAAACATTATTTTTACATAGTGACGATTTACGATCAACAGCTGCTGTTTCCCTTGACATTTTTATCTTTATATTTTCATAGCATTATCCTTCGACTCCGTAGAGAGAGAGAGAGTTGTCCTTTTATAGATGATAAAAACCTTCGTTATTGGTTATTGAGACCTTCCTCGTTTTGTTATTCCTGATACGTAAATGTACATATTTATTTGACTCAAAGATTCGTATCATAGATTTCAAAGTGTTCCATCGTTTAGAACCCTTCAACGCTTGTACATATTATTTATCTAACCCCGTTTGAATAAGACCAACTCGTCCTCGATGTGGACAGAAAAACGTGATATTTTTGAAACTGTTTTGCTGGAAAGGTAATAGGATGAGAGAAGGTAACTACAACCTATTCAATGTGCTAGAGGAATAAGGTAGTTCTAGTTTTGTAGTAGTAGTCGCTTCGCGTCGTTGAAAGAGAGTGATCGTACCACTAACTTAATTTACATGTAGGAGTTTGGACATTTTATTATACTAGATTGATTTATATTTATACCTCATTTGTATATCACTAAGATATCTCGTTGTTCAAAAAAAACTACTTTACAAACTTCGAATGATAAATATACCAAGTTGAATATGCGTAGAATTTGTAATCGTGAAGTTACATCCTTGCCAACGAGTGTAAAAGTTCAATCAAGAGTTCAGGAATATAGGAAAGAGAATCATTTAATAAAGGTAACGTTGATCAATGGCCCGTTTTATTCGGGATTTTAAAGTTACATCCCAAACTTTTATTCAATTTTCACTTTTGTCACTTTTCCAATTCAATCTCTTTCGGTAGATGCACTTTTTCTTTTTTTTTTTTTAATTTCAAAACTTTGTGGAAAAACAATGAAAATTTTCATCGAGAGAATTTGTGTATTAAGGAAGATTGATTTCTTTTTTTTGTTTTTTGTTTCTTTTTTTTTTAGGACATTACTGCGATTTGACAAATGGCTGCCATTCATCCGTACCAGAAAAGAGAGTTTAACTCGAATGCACTGGATCCCGGACACGTTTCATTATCCTCTGCATTTCAGTACTGTAAAATTATTGTTGTAATATGTAAAAAAAAAAAACAAAAAAGAAAATGAAGAACGGAGAAGAAATAATATATTAGCTATTATTTCATATTTATTTTCGCAATTATTTTGAAAAAAAAAAAAGAATACAGAAAAAATACACGGGCACTTTCACGGTTGTTCAAACTCCTACAGCCCCTTAAGTCAGTAACGTTACGCGTTAACGATGAAAGGAATACGATCAGATGAAAGAAAAGAACGGTGCTCGATCTTCCAACTCGTAAATCATTCTAACTGTTCGTTCTAGTAAATGTCCAAAGATAGTCCACGTTGTATCCTCAATGTTTCTTATCAAGCTCGAATTTTCATTAATCTCTACGACGTCCAACGATGGACTCGATTACATCTGAAAGGAAGCATGATCGCGGATTTACTTCCGGCTTACAGTACTTCTTATCTGTATCGAAGTTTCAGAATTTTGTATTATTTAGATTTTTATTAATATGAATCATAGAGTTCATATATATATGATTGTTAATAGAACGCATAATAAATGTACGTATCTATATTTTACGTATAATTTATTAATAACAAATTCGATTTTATATACGACCTACACACACACAATTTATTTTTTTTACATATATATAATAAATAACTGCACAATATATGGTAAAATAGATATAACGAAAAAATCGTTTTGTTTGGGATTCGATTAAAGAGAAAATATTTTAAGAGTTAACTTAATTTTACGAATGTTAATAACACTTCGAGTATATATCTAGTCTAATAGGATATTAAAGAAATTATCCTTTTATCGTACAAATACTTTAATCAAACTTTTATTTTTTTTATTAGAATAGAAATTTTATTCAAATGAAAATTATTATCCTTATTATATGAATTTTTCAGAATACGTTTCGTAAGAGAGAGCTCGGTTGAATCTCGAAGAATGGTAGGATTGACACGTGACATTGAACCTTTTCTACAAGCATCGAGACTTTTCGGATGTGGACCACACGTTATAACCGATGAAGATATTTTAGTGACTAAACGTGGCATGATATATACGCTTTTGTGGATGTCCGTATATTTGAGTACCTGTATCATCGGTATCTATTTGATAATCATTGATACCAACGTCGAATATAAGACATTTCTGTTGACACTTGCAAGAACAAGTCTATCATACATTTGTCTATTCACCGATGCTATTCTCTCGATTGCCTGGAATGGGAAAATTCGTGCTGCCTTCAACCAATTACGAAACTTCGATCGCACTACAAGATTTAACGAACGATCAACTAAAAGCAATAATGCACGTCGCAAATGTCAAGCTTTAGTCTTAATTACTTTCTTGGTTTGGTTTGCCGTTGGATATACGAGCTACTGGTAAGATCCTCGGGAAACCCCTTTTCTTTAAAATTTATTCTTTATGACGTTTCAACGGGGTTTAGGAATTATTACAAAAAAAAAAATAATATATTTTTTCTTCTCTTTCTTTCTTACTCTTTTGTGGAACTTTTTTTTTTCATTTCTTTGTATTTTCATATTTCGATCTATTAGGTTGTCAAGTATGAAATGGAACAAATTTCAATTCAATTATGTGCATTTTTTGCTTCATTTTATACTTGACAATCTAATATAATGTTAACTAGGTTTTATTGCATCTAGTATTAACGCGCAAATGGAAGTATAACGTGTGTTTAATGATTTATAAATGATACGAGATTGTACGATATAAGATAAAGTTAATACATAGAAATATATATATATATATAACAATAAATACAGTTGCATATAATAAATTCATCGTGAATATTTCTCGACAGTTATACGTGACAATGAATATTTTATTTAAATAATTTATTGTAATTATAAAGTTTTCTTTTTATTTCTGAAAATTTGTCATTCTATTAGGATCAAAAAACGTACATTAAATTTTAATTTACGATTTAATGAATATCTTTAGCTTTTGAATTTCTTGTATATTTTTTTTACATATTTCTTTTTCTTTTTTTCCTTTTTATCTCTTTTCCATTAAATAAGAGCTCGAACGCGAAAAATCAAAAGGAAGAAAATTATATAGTGAGTTGTATGTGTGTGGGTGTACGTGTATGTATGTGCACAGTTGCGAAGAATCTGCCCCGATGTTTAATGGAATTACTTATGGGATGGTGAATGCGGCGATATCGATGCAGTTACTGAAATTCGTTGGATTGTCCTTCGTCCTCTATCAAAGGTTTCGGAGGCTATGTGAGATACTATTACTTCCTGAAGGTGAGTTCATTTCCTGTAATTTTCTTTTTTTTTATATCTTTTATCGAGAACATCCTCTCTGTTAGTTTATTAACTTTTCTCATTTATCATTTGTTAAGGTTCTTTTATACACGTTGAAACATATTACGATTCATGAAACTTGTATCAGTTTCCGATTAACACTATAAAACAATAAATCAAAGAAAATTCATTAAATTACATACATCGTTGTATAATTTATTGTTCAATACTTATACAAAATGTTGTTATTATTATTTTATGATTTTATAGTTTATCATTAAATTAATTTACATTACGATTTAGTTTACTTATGAAATAATTAATCATAGATTAAAAGTGTTTTAGCGTATTAATATTTTTTAAATGAAGTATTAAAAAATAGAGCTTAATCATTTTGTGCTATGAATGGTCTCATATATCCTCTTTCATATTACTGATTCTACACACAAAGTTATCGCATGATGTCAATGTTGAAACACATGGTCATTCCCAACCATTTCCAGATGCAAGTTACTTCTGATCCTGATTTCGTCGATGGTTATTTTAACTAAATACATAAAATTATAGAATAGATGGATGTATGTAATCGTAACTTATTTCTTTAACGTGTATGGGGTAGCTATTATAGTCGATTTAAAATTTACAACGAAACAAATGAGATTGTTTCTTTCATTTACTTATTTCTCGTCTAATCTTTTTGTTTTTATTTTCTCGTTTCAAAATTTTTCTTTTCCCTATTTTTTTTTTTAATAAGTTCATACAAACAAATACATACACACACGGACACACCCATACTTTCTAGTTTTCTCTTACACGACAGCCAGTCGAGTGCTATCGTTTTCCTCGAGTTCAAAGAAAGCTTCCAAGCTTGTTTCTAGGTTGACATGTAATCGATTGAACCCTTTAATGTCCTTCTACACTCGTAACATCGATATATATCAAGTATCATGAACGAAGAGTTAATGTGCTAGACATTAGTTTCATTAACGATCTAAGTTTCACCCTTTTGTTAAGTCTATCTGATGTTTTCCATGGTTCTTCGATTTTATATACAAGATAATATGCGTGTATGTATATATTTATGTATATGTGTGTGTTTGTGATAAAGTAGATGTTTCACTTTAAACTTTAATTGTAGTTCCGTTTCTTTATTTTTTTTTTTTTACTATTCCTCGTTACGATTAATCTCAATTAACAACTAATTTGATACGACTTTATTATAAATTATCCTTAGGAAGTAAAATTATGCGTTTAACGAAATACCATTACTCTAAGTAAGTTTATCGTAGAAATATTTGAAATTATACACGTAAACATATGTACATATACACATGAATGCAATAAGTTTTTTGTTATTGCAATGTAATTTCGATCATAAGAAAAAAATAAGCAACACACACGTGATTGCATGTAACATTAATGTACTTTCTTTAATTAATAATAATATTGATTTTATTAATATAATTGACAATGTGTGTTTATTAAATGATATGTATGCGTTAAATTTATACGTACTATAAATAAGTAAAATTAATTTATTACTATTTGTTAGCATTTTGTTAAATCTTTATCTTTATACCGGGATCACGTATGTTTATATTGGATTTCATCCTTTTCCGTATCGAAAAATATGAATTTCTTTTGTATATATGCATAAGAATACAATGGGATTTAGTATACAAGCAATAAATTAATTAATAACAAATGTGAAAGAGAGGATATATTTGTATTTTTAAATTTAATTTCTTATAATGTTTTTTATTCTTTTTACCTTACGGTATTTTTACTTTCTTTGTTTAATTTGTACAATGTTTATTATTTAATATTGCAGATGGAAAGATCATGGTGGTAGAACAAGCGAGAATTAATTTACGTTTGGAAGAGATATGGTGGTTGCATTGCTGTTTGTCTAACGCTACTCAAACGATTAATTCAGTTTATGCAGCATCACTATTCTTTTGGATCGTCAGTATGTCTTTTAATACTCTTTCAAGACTATACACGATCAATGGACGGGATGAATTGCCTACTCTGTTACTTGTACGAGAATCCTTGTTGATTTCTGCTTGCGTTGGAAATCTATTTTTGATCATAGCGATTTGTCATGCTACTGCATCACAGGTAAACTATATCTTTTCAATACTCTAACTAATTTTAGTTACTAAAGAAAGTTTTCTTTGAATTTACATAGAAGAATATGTTATTGTGTGTATATTTATATTTCTCCCTTTGATCTTTTAAGGCAAACGATGTCGGAAAAATAGCCTTTTCACCGTTCTCTTCTGTCATTGGAAAACGAAATTTCACACAGGTGAGATACGGAAAGTTTAGTATACAAAGAATAAATAAAAGCAGTAAATAGGGGCGCCACCCCTTCCCCCTATTGTAAAAGTAGTTGACTTATGTTCTTTTTCACAAACCTTTCTCTATTCAAATTTTAAACTTATCACACAAGAATGAGATATCTCTCTCTAAGATCTTACTAGTTTGAATTTTCAATAACCTTTTCTATCGTTTCAATTTATTATTTCTTTACTCCTAAATTATTTTTACTTATTGTTAGTTTTCTTTTCATATAATTCTACTAAAATAATTACAACCAAGAGCTATTTTCATCAAAGCGTTTCTTCTTCAAGAGGTTTCTGTTTTCGTAATTCTCTTTCTTTTTCTCTCTCTCTATCTCTTTGGAATTTTATCGATTTGCTTCTCGTAATTATAGGATAACATCGAAGCTGTGGCATATTTTCAGCTAAGGAAAGTCTATTTTTTCGCTGCTGCTGGTATGATTCGCATCGATCTGTCTCTTCTTCTTTCGGTAAGACGATAAAAGACTGAGAAGGTTAATTTAACTAAGCCCTCTTTCAACCTCTACAACCCCTCCAACTCCTTCCCCCATCTCTCACATTTCCCTATATATTCCCTATATACATATATCTAATTATTTTCTTATTCATGCAATCGATAAATGTAATAACTTTGAATTTTATAGATAGCTTCGGGAATAATGACATATCTGGTGATCCTACATGCCAATAACGTGTGATCCTCCAACATCGAAGATGAACTTCCACTCTGATTCCCATTCTTTTGATTAATTTCCACTCGGCAGATTGTTTTGTTATCATTTTATTGATGCAACCCCCAGCGTTATTCTAAATAATTACGAGCAGCTGGAAATAATGAACTGGTTCGGATAAATAAATCAATTAATATTAATTAATCGTTTTCGATGAAGTATTAAAATCATCCACTTTTATATTGACGTATGTATTAATTATTTTATATTTATATACATACACACACACACACACGTATATATATATGGTATATGTGTGATCATATATCGTAGATAATGTAAGTAGGTAGAAAAGAAAAGGTACGGATTGTTTTAAAAGAAGAATAATGAAAAGAATGGTTAACGCTTTTTTGTTAATAAAAAATGATCGTTGAATGAAAATCGCGAGGAATGTTCAATGGAATAGTGAATTTCTAAGGATTCAGTCAAGAACGGAAAGAGAATGGAATAAGAGGAAGAACTATGAAAAGAGCTGACGATGTTGTATAGAAATAAGGGTTACAGTTGACGTAGTTTCAAGATTGGCTTTTGCCATCAAATAATATGTCGACGTTGAGGATATATATACGAAGTAATAAAACGGAAAATTCACGTGAGAATTTTGTTCATTCCTTTTTTCTTTCTTTCTTTTTTTCTTTTATTCGTAGAAATTGTTGAAATTGTATTGTACAAAAATAAACAATTCAATCAACGTTAGATTACTCTTTATTTGTTTAACGTGAATTTGAAAGGAAACTTTAACGATCGAAACAGAATGAATTTAAACTAACTAAATTCAACTTTGTTATATTATACTAACTTTGCGTTTATATAAAAAAAAAAACTTATTTAATTAAAGTTTTTAAACAATTAGTAGCATTTATCGTTTATTAATGGGGTATAAGTAATCGGATAAAGTTATTTATTAATTGAATCGTTTTTTTTCTTCTGAAACACGTACAACCACAAATTATTACATTATCAGATAGTAAAGCTATTAAGTTCATATTGCCTAAGTGACGATATATATCGACCAACTTGTTAACGTGTGCGTTGATGTTATTATATTATAAATATTGAATCTCGTTGCGGTGTGGTCTCTACCTCGTATGAAACAATCGATTGTTTTTTTTTTTTTATTTATAGAATTTTTTTTCGATTATAAAATATCCATTTGCGAGATATATAAAAATTATTTGTACATATTTTTAATTTATTATATGGCGTGTGTATTTCTGATACTGGATTTACAGCTCTTATACAAGAGATACCACATATATATATATATATATATATATATATATATATATATTAGGTGAACCGGAAAGTAAAGTCGTTTTTGGGGCATATCAATATTTGTTTACCATTTATTAATCAATCAGAGTTTACTTTTATATTTTGCCAAAGTAAAAATAAATAACGACATTACTTTTTGGTCCATCTAATATTTATATTGATATAATATCTCATAATTATTATACGCAAATACTTATTTACGTCGATGAAATTTTATTAAGTCATATGTCATGATTATACTTTTATCAATATTTTTTTTTCGATCGCGTTGTTAATCCATTAAAAAAAAAGATTATTCATCGAAGCATATCATCTATTGTTTCTTCTTTTTTTTTTTGTTTGTTTTAAAAACAATGATCATCGAAACAGAATTGTGAAAATTCCAGTTCGTACAAATTTCGCTCTATTTCGTGATTATCATTCAAAGCTAAAGCAACGTAACGTGTAAAAACAAAAATAAGAAATTTCAAATTCGAGATGATGTATACTTTTGATTATTTATTACATTGTAGAACGAAGAAATATAAATAAATGTTTATTCGTTTCGATATAAAATATATATTTTCAATTTTCTTTCTTAAATAAATATCATTGAAAAACATATTATTTCGTAAGTAACAAGTATCCTATGTTATATAAAAAATTACTTTCAATAAGTAACGTTGCAATATTTAATGCAAAATAATAGTGTTGTGTTTATCAATGTGAAATTGATTTTTATTAAAATTAATTATTATAATCCCATTATATTTAACTCATAGGAAAAATTCCTACAAAATTCTAGTCAATATATTTTGAATACCAAATATTAGTGTTGTTAATACGTGAAAATAATTTCATTAAAATAAATTATTGGGTAATATTCGATATACCTATTTACTCCAATTAATGATATTAATTATTCATAATAAAATAATTTATAGATAAAAAGAAGAAGGAAGATACTGTAGATCTTGGTTTTCCGTTCATATCTCGCAAAAGGATGAAGAGGATAAAAGAAGATGAAAGACGCAGGCGCGTTCTCGATGATGAGGTGTAGGTGGGCTCGTTTATGCGAATACGGCGGCGCCTTCAACACCTTCGGCGGGAGTCACGATTCTCTTCCCTCCAGTATGCCACGATTCTTCTTTCTGCTTTGTCGTTGTCTATAACGTTCGAAAAACTTCGACAAAACTTCGAAGAAACTTCGAAATTGTTCGACAAAGTTCGCGCCACGCGTTTAAATAATTCTCGTTATCCGATTACATTTTGATTTTTATATTTCTTATATTGTATATCTATATATATTTTATTTTATATTTTATTATTAATACATTGTATAGAACCTTAGATATTTTTACATACATTTTCCTCTTATATTTTTACCCTAATTTTCTTTTTTTTTTTTTTCGAATGAGACAGAAAGAGAGAAAAGAAATAGTGAAGAAATAAAAATGCATTAGCGATAAAATTAAGATCTAACAAAAATCGTCAACATGCTGATCGTGGAGAATAAATTTAATAGCTCTTCCTTTTTATTTTGATTATGATGGTGATTAGTTTGATGGACCTAGAAAGAGAAATAGAGAGAGAGAAAGAGAAAGAGAGAGAGATTTTCTACGATTATTATAAATGTATACAGTGTAGTGTGTATTATTATTGATTGAGGTACCATTATATAATACATAATCATTATTATGTTTCAATTATTGTAGAACAGTGTTTGCTCATGTGGAATAATGAATATAAGTTTTTAATTATTTATTGATACCTCGGGTTTATTTGTCTAGATTTGAGCAAAATAATCAACGATTTAACATTAACTGTGATTCTGTGATCCCATTTGGCTTATTGATGAAAAAAGTTTACTCTTTTCAATTTTATTAAATATACTGTATTTTGAATTTCTATTGATTATATATTTAATTTGTTTTTAGATTAATAATAACAATTAAATATAGATATAAAAAATATATATATTTTATATTAAAATATATTATGATAAGAATATATAACTACGTAATTATAAAGTACAATTATATAGATATGAATATTATATATTCATGGATATTGATTGGATACAAAGATATTCGATATTGAAATTTATTTCGTAATTTTTATCGCAATATAATTTCTTTTGTTACAAATCATTTTTAGAATATTTTAATTTATTTTTATTTATTTATTTATTATCAATTAATCGTTTATATATTATATAATGTACTTTAAATTAATTGGAGGATATAGTATTGTAGTTTTAAATGAATATAAAAATTAAAAAAAGTATAGAAAAATATTCCGGTATCTTCGAAATCAATTAAACCAAGAATATAGGTTCAATATATATGCATATATTCGAATCATAATTAAAATTTGTTTTCTGATATTAAAGGATACGAAGAAAATAACTATAAAAAAAAAATCAGATAACACTTATCTTATAAAAATGTTCAAGTAACAATATATCAAAGTATTAACACATTAATTTTAATTAATTTATTATATAAAAAAGAGCTCAATAGAAGAAGCATTTCACGTTCAATTTTGTTATCATCGGTCTGTGAATAATTTCTGAAGTATTCTTTTGTTGATTGTCTTTTAATCCAGTTGATCTCATCGGAAAAGGAACAAAAATGATAATACATTTTATTTTACGATAAAAAATTTCTTTTATTCGATTAACAAGTACGCGAACTTTTATTTTCTTTTTGTTGTTGTTGTTGTCAAAGAAAAGCGATCGCTTCAAAATCAAAGATCCTTTTTTTATCGATGCTCTTCAACGAATTGAAAGGACAAAAGAAGAAGGAATTATTAGAAAAATAATAATAATAATAATAATAAAAGAAATGCGTATTATAAAATGATGAAAGATTCCATACCATTTGAAAAGAATTTGAAGATTTTATTTGATCGAGAAAGAAAGAATGGATTATTACGATCCGGTTTTGCTCGGTCAAGATTCGAATATATTTTATTTTTAAATTTTAATCAATATATAGACAAACGTATGAGTATATATATATATATTGTAATAAATAATGTCAAAGAGAAAATTCTCTCGTTTGACAAAATTGATACAAGTTTTTATTTTTTCTTTTTAAAAGAATTTTGATTGATATGAGATGAGGACTAAAGTAACGTTTGCACTTTAGCGAATTATATATTTTCTTTTTTCTTGTATTTACTTTCTAAACGCTCGGAAAAATCGAGTCTAGAGAAAAGAGGACGCGTACTCATTTACTGATGCTCTTCCAGACGAATCACATGTTAGAAACATTTTCTGACTCTCCTTAATTTAAAATACCGTCCAATGTGTTTTCCTTCTCTATCTCTCTCTCTTTCTTTCTTTCTCTTTTTTTTATAATCAACTATTGCATCTATCTACTATATTTTTTTCTTATTTTTTCATCTAGAAAATATTTATGAAACATGTAATTTTCATTTTTTCTATCAAAGGAAAATATTTGAAAGTAAATTTTAATAGAAATAAATAAATCAAAAATTTGGATTAATTAAAACTCATGTTTATTAATATATCAATTTCTCTGTGAATTTATCTTTAAATTGATCATAAATATTATTGAAAATTATTATTAAAGTTAATTTTATTAATTATATGTATGTATATTAATTCTGTTAACTGATTGTAAGAGAATTGATTAATTAGTTACTTATTTTAATTGAATACTTTTTATAAGATTGAATTCCATCTGATCATTTTTAATACGAAAGAAAATATTACCTTTATTTTTTCAAGAATATTTTTCTAGATTTTGTTTCATTTATTATTAATCAAAATACTTTACATTATTTATTTGATATCTAGAATATATCATTTCTAGGTACACGTATTTAAATAATTATTTCTACGATTATTCATCGTTCTGAAAGAAAGTTAAAATCTTATTTAAATAAAGACTCGCCACTCCTTGATCTAAACCCTTATTTCGAAAGAAAAGAAAAGAAAAAAAAAATGTCGAAGGTTAAAAGATCTTTAGGTATAATCGAACAGTTACCTGCTATGCTTGTATTACGGTAATGGAAATTTTCTTCGGATTATTCTGATCTAATCTTACGGAAGAAATAAGGATTTGAGAGTGAAAATAAAAAGGAAAAAAGAAGAAGATAAGAAAAAGGGAGAGTAAATAAAGGACAAAAGAAAGAGTCAAAGTTAAATAGGGTGTGCTAAAAAGTGGTAATTGCTGATGATATCTGTTGGAACATTGAAAGTTTCTCAATGACAGCAATAACAACTATGACACGTTCCTTTCGAGATTATTTTTTGTTCGATCCTGATATATTCAACGGAAGTTCAACGATAATGTCAACGACTACAACAACAACATCTTCTGGAACACCGTTAGTTGGAAAAATCATGACTACGACTACGAAAACAACAACGACAACTACAACACCGACGACTTCTACTTTTGCTTACGATCAAAATGCGATTGTAACCAATATCTTATGGGATTTATATGATAGTTTCAATGACGTACAACCAAATTATTTATTAATTACACTTTACGTACCGGTAATCGCGTTAGCTGTAACAGCAAATGCACTTGTCATCGCTGTTGTCTTCAAGTATCATTATATGAGAAGGTATGTTCTTGTTTAATACATTTATACTAAAACTTATTCATAATTGTGAGTCATAAATGATTAAATCTATTTTTTAAATTTCATAAAACACAAATATTTATTATTTAAGTAATTTGATCAAATTTATTATAGTAAATTTTGTTCAATAATTGAAGGATTATATTATCTTTTTTAAATTAACATTTATAAAGCTTACAAATTAAAATGATTAGAAGTTATTTAAAAAAATAAAAATTTATCCGGACCAAACGTCCAGATAAACGAGAATAATTTTTATAATTATTAAATAATAAATATGAAACGAATAATATATCATATATTAATTTATTGTATCGATTCTTTTCCACTAATTTTTTGTTTTATGAAATTTAATCGATTTGACTAATGAATGGCTTATATATATATTTTTTTTTTGTTATCAATCGACGATAATAAAATCTATGAATAACACGTTTTAAATATGATTCATTTTATCATTTATCATTCACGCAACATGCCATGGTACATTAATATTTATGAAAGAATATTCTAAATTGGGTCAAGTTAAGTTTTCAAAGAAACATTTGTTGAGGATTAATACGAGTCATTCGTTCTTGCATTATGTTTTATATGATTTTTATTTAAAAAGTAAAAATAAGAGATCAGTCATAAAGAAAGTCACATAAATTTATATGAACTGTATAATACGACTTTGTGCACGTTACACCACGTGTACGGTGTTTTTTTTTTTTATTTTTTACACAATGCATTTAATAAAAATGGATGAACTTTTCTTGTATTTTTCTGTTTATACAAAGAATAAAGAAATATGGTCTATTGAAACGGGTATCGGACAGGTAGATAAAAGCATCAGGTTTATTTATTTTTTTTTTTTTATTTGTAACTCACGTGTCGGTGAAAGTAATTGATTGTTGGTCGTACAAAGTGCAATCGGTAGTTGTATAGAAATTTGCTTATATTATTTTCGAATGAAATATTTCAAAGAAAATAGGAGAAAAAAGGATTACCCTCGTTTTCTCGAAGCTAGGACGGATGAGGATAAAAGTGTTGAACGTAGATGTAAATCAATGAGAGAGAAATGGTAAGGGAAGAAAGAAAGAGTGAAAGAGAAAGAGAGAGGAAGAGAAAAGGAAAAATCAAGAAGAAGAAAAATAAAGAGTGGATCGTTAAGTTTTATTTTTCTTTAGATTGAATGTTAAAATCTGATGTGTGTTGAAATACACGTAGAATAAAAAAAAATGGATAAGAAAAAAAAAAGAGAGAGAGAGACAGACAGAAAAGAGATTTGTTTTTATTTGTTAAAGTTCATTTCGTCCTTTTATCTTTTTTTTCCCTTCTCTCGTTTGATGTTGCAACAATAATAAATAAAATAGATATCTCATTGATTGATGGGTTTCTTCCTAAATGTATTATCGTTCGTTTAACGAGGACGATTATTTATAAAAATTCGAACAAAAATTTAAAAAAAAACAAACAGAACATGTCAACTTTTATCATTTTTGTTTCCTT
The DNA here is from genome assembly GCA_023678845.1 of Mischocyttarus mexicanus. Classification (NCBI taxonomy): domain Eukaryota; kingdom Metazoa; phylum Arthropoda; class Insecta; order Hymenoptera; family Vespidae; genus Mischocyttarus; species Mischocyttarus mexicanus. Next base: position 1,284,674 of record JACGTP010000025.1, on the reverse strand, counting down.
TTCCTTTTTCTTTTCTTCTCGTTTGACGTCTTATATCATACGTCATTTAATTAGTCGACGTTAATGCAAATCTGCTTTGGAAAAAGGAATAAGTTTTTTCTTTTTCATCGCAGAGCTACTCATTTTACAATTTTTTCTCTTTTCGTTTGATGGGTTGTAACAATAATAAATTAAAAAAAAAAAAATTTTATTTCACTGATTGAAATAATTTACTTCGTTCCCTTCCAGATGTTTTATGTTTTAAATACACCATCAATCGTTTAGCCATGTTGATGTTCATTTAAATCTACATTAAAAGAATTGCAAGAAAAAAAAAAAGAAATGGATCCAATATTTTTCTACACCATCGGTGTCAGATATTTTGATCTTCCTTTGTGTTTGATGTTGTAAAAAGATAATAAATAAAAGAGTCAATTCACCTCTATCGTTTCATAGTCAGGAATAATTATTATTTCCTCGAAAGTGTTTCATTTTTAGCATAGATATTATTGATTGCATGTACAGTGATAATATGTATAATAATATCATAGTTAATTATTTATTCGTAACAAACAAATTTGAACAATTACAACGGGAGTTTAGGAAAGACAGATGATTAATTCTTTATGATACATTTATTAACTAATCAAAGGAGAATATTAACATCCAAAGTAAATAATCATAATAGTAGTTTCCGATAGAAATGCTAATTACGAAACAGAATGACCAATCTGTTATTTGAATTTGTACAGATTTCATTAGAATAAAATCGTGTTTCGATATTAAGTTTCTTTGAATATAAATAAAATGTATCATGTGTATAATATATATATATTACGTATTTGATAAATAATTTAATTTACATGAAAGTGGAAGGGATGGATATCAATGTAGGGTAATATTTAAAACGAATTCTGTGAGTGTAAAACATGGAATATTCAGATTCGGTGGCGATACTTTGTGTATGAATTTGCCAAACAAAACGTTGAATCAAATTGCGTCATTCACGCAGGAATAAACAATATTGTTAGGTATGATTAAAGATAGAATATAGAATAGAAGATATTCTTATTGTTAAAAGTTAAGTTAACGAATGATCGATACGAGAAATACAACAAAATTTTATTCCATATTTTTCACCATTACCGGAAGTTTATCTCATACTAGTAGTCTTATAAAACATGCATGTAATACACATACATACATACACATGATATATCTTGATACGTTTATCCTAATGAATGTATTTTCATTGGAAACCAAACTTAACAAGGTAAAATAGATTTTCATTGGAAACTAGTTTAACGAAAAACGAGATAAAATATTTTGAACAAGTGGACGGAGAGAATTCGAAACAAAAAAAATGTTTTTTCATTCAAATAAAGCTTGAACCTTTTAATGCTCGTTTCAATAACACTTTTTGATATTTGATCAATCGAGGGAAACGTAATTTGATCATTTTAGTGACACTCTCAAACGACAATGAATTGTTTTTCTTACATTTTCTTTTTCTTCCTTTCTTTAAATTAATCGTCGATTCTTAAAACGAAATCTCGATGTATTTAAACGGAGAATTTTTTAATGAACCTCCTACCCTTGTTTTTTCTTTCTTATCTTACGTAAAAATATTTCTTTAGTAATTTAAGATTTCTTCTAAGCGAGTTTTTGAAGCTCACGTTTTTGTCCTCTCTTTTAATTTTTTTTGTTCACAAAGTTAACGCGATACACGTTGTTGAGAGGTGAGAAAAGGAGAAGAGAAGGAGGTAACTTAAAAGAAAGAATACCTAAAAGAGTAAGTTAAAAAAAAAGTTATTCGTAAAGATATAATTTTACTCGTGTTGAATAAGTTTCAAGTATAATTACTTGTGCTAGTGAACTTACCAAGGATAAATTATTATCGTTGAGTCATATGCTTCTCTCTCTTTATTTCTTATTTTTTCAGTGAAATAGGTATCTGTTAAATTTAGAGATTCTTCATAGATTAGTATTCAATGAACAACGGAAAAGATGATTTCTCGATAAAGAACTTGTAGGATGGTGAAGTGTGTGTCGAGGATGCAAAAAGCAAACTGTAAAGTGCTTATTTCTGATCGCGGCGGGTGCATCGTTCAAATAAACATTACGTACGCATTTATAATGGGATGCACGAATGAACGAACAGAATAACGTTACCGAGGCAAACACATTGCCGGCTTATTTTTCAAACGAAAATTATCGCCTAAGCTACGAAGTCTCCAGTTTCGTCTCCTCGTCTCGGCAAAACGATGAAACCGTTTTTACATTAACCACGCTGTTTACATTATCCTTGTTCTTCGTTTTAAAGATAACAATGACAGAAGAAGAAGAAAAAGAAGAATAAAATGAAGTCACCAGTAGTTTTTTTTTTTTGTAAAATTCTTTTTTACACATTTTTTTCAATACTTTTCATCATCCTTCGATCTACGATATTATAAAATAATGTTCTTATCAGAAAGATTATATTTAAGTATTNTTATTATTATTATTATTATTATTATTATTATTATTATTATTATTATTACGGTAATAATAATCACACTTTTGGGATGACATATAAAAATTGTACAATCAACGATGATCGTGTTAACAAATTTGTATCGAAACTCGTGTCAAATTTAAAATACGACGTATCTAATAGTATAAAATGCTTTTTTTTCTCATTTTTTTTTCTTACGTTCTCGCGAAGAAATCAACAAATTCCTTTCTCTCTTTTGAGAGGCCAGAAACTTGGTGGCTAAACGATCAACGACATGTTCAACCTCGATAACTGATCGAGTCAGACTGGTTGGGATAGTCATTACGACATCGTCTGTTTACACTGGAAGTTCGACTACGAGCATGGCCACGAAATGTTTTTCTAACTCCTGGAATGCGAGAATGTGCAAAAACCTATCGTTGTACTTTACTTTCCGTTTTGTCTTGTTTCGTATGAAGTTGTTCTCTCTCTCTCTTAAACGAATTCCTTACAATTTCGGGAAGAAACGAAAGTGGAACGTTTGATGACTCTAGTTTTGTTTTTTTTTCAATCTATTCTAATCTTTCAATATAATTTTTTTTTGTAACAAGTTTTTTTTAGCGTTTCATAAAAACTATTCATTCTTTTCTTCTTTTTTTTTATCATAACAATTTTCAAGAGGATAATATTATTATACCAATATCATTAAATTAATATTTAATGTCAAAATTACATTATCATAATTTAATTCATGAAATTAAACGTTTCGTTAATATATAAAATTTACCATAACCGGTCGTACGCGAACAGTTTGATATTTTAAATGATTATTCTACGCATGTTATTATGTCGTTGCATTATTTATTTACTAATTTTTAATTATTATTTAAACATCGTTTATCCATTCATTATTTAAGTAGGTATCTCACAAATTGACTATTATACTTTAATAAAATAATTACAATACACTTATAGGATCTTATGTATGTTTGAGTGTGAATGATTAAGATAGAATTTTAATTGTTCTTGGGATATCGTAAATCGAGTCCAATTCTTTGCTGTGAAACCGAGTAAACTTATTATTATTATTATTATTATTATTATTATTATGGTTGAATAATTACATAATTGTTTGCGTGTGCAAACAAAACTATACTCGTGATCGGTCAACGATGTGTATTAAACTTATATTAAAAGGCTAAATATTTCTATTTTTTTTTAAATTGATACACCACGCACACTCTCTCTTTTTTATTTTAAAAGATAAATTGTCTACGAATACCGATAAGAAAAATAAAAATATCTTCAATAGAGTTTATATCTCGTAATTAGAATTGCAGTTAGTTGATAAGGACCGATTATTTCTTTCTTTTTTTTTTTTTTCTTTTTCTTTCTTTTAATTATATCTCGTAGGTCGGTATAGTCGTAAGGTCAAATTGCGTTAACACAAATTAAAAGATTATATAATAATATTCCACGTAAAATTGACATTTTCATCTATCAAAAAAAAAAGAAGGCAAGTTGAGAAAAAATAAGTTTTGAAAAATTATTTCAATATTACAATTTTCATTCGTTATCTCTTTCGTAATTAGAAATTGTAGTTGCTCGACACTAAGAAGGATTATTTGTTTTTCTTATAATTACTTCTCGTAAGTCGGTAGTAGTATGGTAACAATGTGTTAACATAAATTTAAATAGTACATAATTTCGTAGGAAATTGACATGTTTATCTTGCATGATAATTGCCAGCAAATATCGACACAAAGGAGAAATGAAGAATATTAAAAAGGATGAAAATACTTTCATTTCAAATCTGTTATCTCGTAAAATTAAAAATGCAGCTTGTTAAATGACGATTATAAATTTGTTTAATTAAACTTTAATATCAAAAAAAAATTAAATTTTGCAAAATCTGTTATTTTTCCTAAACTTAAAAATGCAGTTTACTTGTAAAGGATTGATAGTTAATTTTATTTGGTTTATATTAAATTTGTATAAATCTCATGGATTGTAATATAGCATCTTTGTCCTGGCAGGGGCGTCACAGGGACGTCGCAAACACGGTGGTTGTTCATTCCGACTTCGACTTCGACTTCGACAACGACGACGACGACGTCGTAGCCACTCGCGCGTCCGTCGTGAGCTACTCGGTGCTTGTGCCACTTTCACTTGGTTACATAACCCGTACATTCGTGCGCGCGAGCGAGCAAGCTCGAGGGGGGAACTGGGTAAATGGGAGAGAATCACAATCCCGTGTGCCTGCACCACCAGAGAGAGAGAAAAAAAAAGAAAACAAAAACAGAGAGAAAATAAAAAACAGACAACAAAAATTATTAAAATCAAAAAAAATAAAGAAAGACGAAATACTAGTTTCGTTTTTTTTTTCTATCACACTCACTCTCGTTCTTGAGTTACTTGACCACTCCTCTTTCATCTTTTACAAGTCAAATATTTTCATAATACATTATGTTAATATATAATTCACCAGCTATAATTCTTATTTAATCCTAAACGAATAGATCATTGATTAAATCGAATAATACGAAAAATTCTTCTTAATCTTACGATTTCGTGAGATTTTCGTTCTACTTGGTTTGGTTTTTAAATTTTCACGAAGAGTTCAAAACTTTGACTTACTTTCAGTTAGACGATAGTAATATAACATTCTTGGGTATAGTTGTGCTATTACTTTAGGTCGTTTCGATTTTCTCACGTTGTCATCGTCGTGAGATTTTACCTTCTTTCTTTTTTTTATTCTTCGTGAAAAAAAAAACAGATTAAACGTGAAGATATATTAAAACAAAGAATGAGAAATTAAAAAGATATAATATTATTTATTATACTAATTGTAATTACGATGATTTTCGAATGTGATAATAATCGTAAGATTATCGTAGATTATATTAGGCTGTCTAGTATGAAATGGAGCAAATTGTCAATTCAATTATATGCACTTTTTGCTCCATTTCATACTTGACAATCTAATATACGAGATTATAATTTATTTAAATATATGAGATTAAAGAAAATGAAAGAGAGGGGGGAGAGGAAGGATTTATAAGCCGATTATAGATCGAAGGTAATATAAATACACACACATACACACACATATATATAATATGTGCAGCATATAAGTAGGTTCGTGAGAAAACGTTCGACGAAAGTTAAACGTTCGAAGGAATCTTTACAACGATTGGAATCGTGCGAACGATAAACAAAAGATAAGAGAAGGGTAATACATATTCGATAAGGTCTTTTTATATATATATAAAATCTCGTCTGGTTTCCTTTTTATATATACACACACATATATATATTTTTGTTACTTGTCCTCTCTGTTCAAAGAACTTAGAGAACCCGATCATCCGTGTATTGCATTTACGCTTGAAACAACACCACCAATACCAACGTAAAGATTGGATACTTTGATCTAACAACAACGACAACCCAAGGATGGATGGATCCTTTTTTTTAACCCTCCTTGTGAAAATGAAGGAAAGAGAAAAGAGGAAAGAGGAGGAAAATAACGAAAAAAAGAAGAAAAAAAATAACAGGGGGGAATATCGTGGAACCATCCAAAGTGGATGCGATGACCCAAATACGAGCCAGTGAAAGTGGCACAATGTTCGTGCATGGGGCCTATCCGTCGCGTTCACCCGTGGGTACTTACGCATACTATCCCACGTGCATACCTATGTACATTACGTGTGTATATATGTGTAGATATGTATGTATATGTGTATACATAGTTAACATCGTGCGGCAGGATGCTTTCTTACGCGTATACACGCCGACTATCGAAGCGAATAGTTTTCTGCCTTCGACTTGGCAGGCCAACAGTGTAGTGACGAGGTGAAGGAGATATAGGCGCAGCACCACGACGACGACGACGACGACGACGGCTACCGACAACCGCTTACTAATTAGAAATTATGGAAACTGTGCGCGTGACGCCTAGCAAAGACACCTCTTTATGTCCGTCTCTGGTTTTTCTCTGGTTTTTATTTTTTTTTTTATCTTTTCTATTTCTTCTTTCATCCTCAAGACGTTTCTTCTACAACGCGTCGTTTGGTATTTTCATGAAATCTCAATGCCGTGGGTAGGGTAATGAGGAAAATATCTTATTGCGTGGATAAATTGGAAAATTAGCTGGGTTATTCTATGATGTGTAAAATAAAGACAAATTTGTCCAAATTTTTGCATTGAGTATTATATATTTGTAGAAAATATACAACACTTTATATAAAGTTTAATACGATTAAACATTAAAGTGTAATAAAATTATATAAAATGTATATATATACAGTACAATGTATAAATTCGTAGAAAATATCAAATCGATTATTTTGAAGTTAATTTCACGCTTAAAACAATGAATTACTTTCTCCCCCAATTAAACATTTACCAACGATTATTTATTTTTATCCTTAATATTATTCCCATTCATGTGTATTTTTATTCATATTTACAATACAAGTACATATATTTATTATTTAAATAAAATAGTTGATTTAATTCTCGTTAAAAGTATATAATAAATATAATAAATAATAAAATAATATGATAATTGATTTCACTGATAGAAATTGTAATGTAGTTAGTGTTTTATCTATATTGATTTAATAGGTTTTTGTTTTTCGCACATTTAAGGTTCAGAGATTCTTTTAATTTTCTTTGTTGTCAGTGTGGTATCACGTAGAGCAACGGAAGCCACGATTTATTTCCGTAACGTCTTTCAACGCGTCATCACCGACGACGAGTCCGCGTTCTCCTGCCACAGGGGCTTGACTTAATTGAAAATACTTGAATGGCATCCCTCGATCGGCCGAAATGCTTCTAGGCGATCGCGCGTAAATTTAGCTGCCAACCGACACGACGTTCTTGCTCTTCTTCTTCTTCTTCTTCTTATTCTTTTTCTACGATGATAGCTCTGGGAAATGTTTTTCTTCATTGTTTTCTATATTGAATCAATATTAATTATACGATGTATTATTAATTTTATTTATTTCAATTTATCAACAAATTTATTGCAATTATTTTTCAATACAAATGCATCTATTTTTTGTATAAATTCTTTCTGAGAAAAATAGAAATACTTTTAAGTAGAACTAATAGAATTTTTAACGACGAATTTGATACGTTTTTTTATAGTCAAGAATTATTTCGAATCATTAAATGAATTTAATCTGTAACTGTGATTTACCTGATTTGTAATTAAAAAATTAATATAAAGAATTTATAGTATATATATATTTTTTTTTTTAGTAATAAAGAGAAGTAATATTTATATTTTTGTTATTACAACTATATCTCTCTTATCAAAAAACTAAATAGACGTTTACAAGAATTTATGGTATAATACAACTTTAAATATTAAATTTATGATAATAAAATATTAGGGAAGGTTTTTTTTTTATCTTGTATGCATCTCAATGTTTGCATCCGAGCTTATTTCGAGGGTGACTCGGTGCAGGTATTCAAGAAGTTTAGGATGGAAAGAGAGAGAAAGAGAAAGAGAGAGAGAGAGAGAGAGTGAGAGTTGTCTCTTCGCAGAACGAGCCAACACGTATATCGTTTGATCTTCTTTCGACCACGACCCACTTTATACTTGTATGTACAATGTCCATCTGTTAGTCCATCCCTCCCCGTCCATGATCGTGGACCTTTGTTGGTATACCAAATTTTCGTTCACCGGTAACCGGAATTGAAACCTTTTGTCTGTTTTTGTCGATGGTTCGTATGAAAACAACAAAAAGAAACGTATTTCCTATTTTCACAGATTTTCTATCCTTCTTTACATTTCATCTACAAATACTATTATTTATCGCATAAATTTTCAATTATTATACAAATATTTTACTATTTATTTTTATCATTATTTAAATATTATATTATGTAAATATGCTGGTAATTATAACAGTGAACTAATTCTAAGTTTCCTAAAATGAAATATAAATACATTTACTCTTTATCGTTTATTTTATAATAAAAGACAATTATAGTGATTAATTATTTTTAATATTAATACATTGTTATTGTTACTGGAACATAATATAATTACTTATCATAATTAATAATAAACAAATAAATAATTGTATAGATGTTAAAGGTATATAAAAATGTACATAAGATCAACCTACCTATTCATATACTCAAATGTAACAATATATTATTATATAATTAATACAAATATATATGATTAATATATAATTGTGAATATAAAATTATTGTGAATTTACAAGATATATGTTATAATCATTGACATATACGATACAATATATTGATCCATAAATTTTGGAATAAATTTTAAAAGTTATTTTTGTTTGTGTTTTGGAAAAACTGAAAAAGAAAAAAATAAGGAAAAAAAAAATCTTAAAGCAATGAAGTAAAGTACAAACGTATACCTATATTTACTCTTATATATGACTCGGAACGGGGCTTCGGATCAAAGTCGCGACACCCTCGAATCTAGTTCTAGTACGACTATGAATAGACGACGAGGCCTCTTGGCCCAAACGCGCTAGGCTCGTATCCTAATTAAATAGCCCCACGCGATCACCTTACGATCGGTCGTACTCACGATTTATGCGTCATCGTATTACTCGTTACGCGAAGAGCATACAATTTCATCCTGCATCAGAAAACTTTCTTTCTTTTTTTCTTTTTTTCTTTTTTGCTAGTTCAGGTCTAACGTAAGAAGAAGCAAAAGAAGAAGAAGAAGAATAAGAATTCGATGAGAAAATCCGACAAATTTTTTCCACCAATCTAATGTATATGAAATGTTTTTGTTTAGATACACATTTACTTTTCATCTTTTATTCTTCTTCTCCTCATTTTTATATTGGCTTAACAACTATAAGTGATTGCGAATTTTAAATAAAGTTCTTTTTTGTAGAAAAAATTTATTCAATAATATTTTTATTATACATGAATAGACATATTAGCTTGTCAAGTATGAAATGGAACAAATTCCTTCTGAATTTCAGATTAATTTACAGACAGAGAATTGGTGTTCATTAAAATACATTAATTAGTATATCTTTGATTTTGAATAACATTTTTGGTATTTTACCACTTAAAGTTATTTTAATAGGTGCTTCGAATATGTCGACGATACAAAACGAACTCGTTTAGATCATCTGTTGAAGAAAATCCGTAATTACTTAATTGCCACAATCAAATATTTATAAAAATAATTTAATAATTGTAGATTAACCTTTTTTTTTTGTTCTTCTTTTAATTTATTAAATGTATAATTATCTCGATCGTGTTTGTAATACGAAAGATTAAAAAAGATAACAATATAGTTGATTATTGACGTGACGTTGTGTTTCGTCGTTACTACGTCGATTCGTCGAAACTACGTAATCGGTATACTCGTCTAAATGCCGTTGGTATAAGTACACTTATCTTATTTTCACACCGAAAGCGTCCTTATCTTATCTTAAAATGTATATACAAGGAAGCAAAGTAAAATGGTGTGTATTGCGATGATTATAGAGAAGGGATGAATGTATTCGTCGATATTACCGTTGTAAGGTTTCGTGTAAATGGGTATGACTGTGTATATTTGTATGCACTTTTATGCGATTTTTCCTCGAAGATATCTCACGTCATCCTGTTTTTTTTTTTTGAAACTCTAGAATCGTTTGATTTGGAAGTTATTTAAACATTTTTTTCGAGAGAATTTATCGATGTGGTGTTTTATATTTCGTAGGATTTGTTGAACAAAATAAAATCATATGATACAGGTTTTTTGTTTCTTTACTTTATCGAGAAGAAAAAAAAGAAGAAAATATTATAATTCGGTAATGATGGTTGATGATCTATCCATTCCCAAGATCACAGAAGTTTTTAATTTTTTTTTTTTGGTAGGCGTCTTATCGCAGCTGGATATCTTTCACGTTCGTGTGATAAAAACAAAGTTTCTGGCGCCGTTTGTACTACATATATAAGACGAGCCTATCGTCGAAAAATAATAATAACGAACGACTTGACTATAATTACAACGTCGTTATTAATCTTAAATGAAAAACGATACGTTTGTAGTTTGAGAAGAGACACGAATATTTGATAAGAACTTTTAGAGAGAAAACCTTTTGAAATAATATTTTAATTTGTATGATAGTCATTTTTGTATTTAAGAATATTCTAATCGTTACAATTTTTTTTTTACGATCGTATATACAAAATTTATATTCAACGATAAAGATTTTCTTTTTCTCATTGATAGAATCATCAATTATTTCAAATGGATAATTTTGTCGTTAATCTGTCGATAAAATAATTCGACAAATCGAAATCAAAATCTCAGAGATTGAAATAAAGTTTGCTAAGCAAATAATAATTTACAGATTTAAAATAACAAAAATACAATATTTTATTAGTATTATCGTTATTTGTATGAAAGTAAATTAATTTTGTATATTTGGACATTCTGCAATTAATTTTATAGATCATCTTAATAACTTGTAAGAAAATCTTTCAGATATTTTTCAAAATATTAATTAAAAAGTAAGATTTTATTTAAACAAAAATTTTCTTATCGAAGATCCATTCGTCGATTTATTTCGAAGACAACAATTTGATCATTTGGTGCGTGTCATGATAAAATAATGAAAGAAAAAATTAGAATAAGTATCTCGTTATGCTTAAACGCCGATCTTCGATTCTATAACGCGGTCGGAATCAAGGGCTAAAAATTTTCTCGACATCTATTATTAGGGTGGCTGCCCTCAATACCGGTATCTATATTCAGCGTGTACGCACGTGCGTAGATCTGTATGAGATTTCTTATACACCTATGTAAGTGTATGGTAAGCAAAGGGGGTAAACCCATTCCTATATCAATGGAAGTTACGTGAAATAAGAGAAGGGTATTTTCTCTTTTGCAAAATGCAGGAAGAGAGTAGTTTGTCAAACTGGCCTGGACTAGGATAACAACTGTGAATAGATTCCAAATTTCTTTAGAAAATATTGATGAAGAAAATTATGACACGATTATATTTAGAGAAACGAAAGTGGATGAACGTGTCAATAATCTTATATAAACGCTTTTCTATTTATCCATTTTTCTTTTTTTTTTTTTCATTCTCAGAATAAGTTGAATGGATTTTCTGTTATTAGAATATTTCGTTAATTCTACTTTTTTTTTTATTTAAAATAAAATGCAAAGTGTGTAAGTGTGTAATAGAAAAGTTAGTTACAATATATATTGTCTACAATTTAGTAGACAATTTTTACGAAATATATTTCTTATGGTGTACAAAATTGATTATTATTTCAAATTGCAACAGGTCTTTATGAAAACACAGACAACTAAAATACACTAGTATTTATTATATAAATCTTATTCGAATTTTTACAATCACAAAGAATTAAAGAGACCAAAAATCAAATCAAATGAACCACACCAATGTAGTCAGTAAAAATGTTACTCGATAGAAATCGATAGATGAAATTTTTAGATGATCGTTTAGAAGACGAATCTATGGGGATTAATCGATATTTGAATTCTGAGAAAAGAAAAGAGAGAACCGAATCTCATAACAAGTATTAAGAGGGATCAAAAGTCGTGGTATAAGCAAGAAAGGTATATAGGTAAGACAAGGTACACACGGGACCGCGCCATGCCGTAGCAGCACCGCAGCCGGTCCGGTCGGTCCGGCTTTCTCGAGAAGTGCACCTTGGCACACTTACCGGAACGACCCCACGCCACTGTACTCTCAGCTTCGCTCCGCTCAACTCCGTTCCGTTCCTTTCCGTTCCGATCCGTTCCGTTCTGTTCCGTTCCGTTCCATACACGGAGAACTGCTTTTTCTTAGAATACGATTCACCACCTACCTAAAGAAAATATTTCCCATATTCTATCTCGATGATTATTTTATCTGTTTACTTTTTAACCTACCCCATTTCACGATAAGTATAATTATTTTCTCAATGAATAAAAATCCTGAAAAAAAAGGTTTTATTATGCATCCTAATATAATTTAGATTTTTTTTTAGAAATTTTTAGATTGACTAATAAATCTGTGAAATATTTTGGTTTTATTTTTTTTTTCTAAATAAATAATACAACAATAAGTGCACCAAGCTTTCATTTGACCAATTTTAATGTTCTTTCAACGAATAAGATGTTTGATAAGTTCTAACAATTTATTCTCACACCTTACGATTAATATTTTAGTTATTATTTTTTCAATTAAATAAGGAAGTATGTTTTGGTTTAGAAAAAACATTGATTATCTTTAGAAACAAATCCTTATGATTTTTAAAAAATGATCATGTTTAAAATAAATTCAATCTAAATAAAATACAAAATTTATATACGTGTGTATACAAAAATAAAAAAAGGAATGAACGAAAATATATATATAAAATTAAAATAAATATATATGTATACATATATATATTCTCAGTAAAAGATCATTTTATTTTCTACAGGTATCCGTTTATAGTTGGCACGTCCTCAAGTAACTGTAGAAAGTGGATGGAAAGATTCGAAGGACTTCGATGGTACTACGTGCAGGCAGGCAAGAAACAACAGTCAGTTCGTTTACACGAAGGTAAAAGTATCTTCGAAATCAACAATTCGTTTTATTTTTTCCTCCTTTTCTATCATTTCCTTTTTTTTTCAACTAGCTAAGAAAATAATAGTTATAGTTTTTCTTCCCCTCCTTAGTTATAGTTTTCTTCGTTAAATCGAGAAATCTCGTATTTACGTCTGATGAAAAGAGAGAGGTAAACGTGTTAACTCACTTTAAAGAAGGAATCGAGTTCGTTTTGCTCGAGTGCTGTTGCTGCTGCTGTTGCTGTTACTGACTTCTGTATCGTTTGGTTACATAACCGAGAAGGCAGAAGTGCCTCCCCTCTTCCCTCCTCCTCCACCACCCCTTCTTCTTCTTCTTCTGTCACAAACATGTTACTTTTCCTGGCTTCGTTATACCTTACTCCTTTATCTTTCTTTAACTTAACCCCTTCTATAATGTCATGTAACTTTAATGTTACATTCTTTGATATTTTCTTTTCATTTTTCTTTTTCTTCTTTTTTAATACAAAATTTATTGCTTGTTGTTATTATTATTTATACTCGAAGGTCAGAGTTTATTATTGATTGTAAATTAGGTATATGATTTTACTGGTTAGTTTTGGTATATTTCATTTATTAATAATAATACTATCTTTAATTGGATATTATTAATAATACATTATTTAAATTACATTAGATATTAAATTCAAATTATCTTTAGATTAATATATGCATAGTTTTTTTTTTATTATTTATAAATAAAACAAGAAAACGACAAAAAATACATTTGCATATTCTTTTATTAATATTTATCAGCATTTGTCTACCAGTTATATATTCACAATAGTTTTCATTAATATAAATTACCCTCCCCTTTTTTCTATCTTTTTTTAAATCTTGACTGGGGATATGAATATAAATTTATTCGATCCGAATACTTTCGTTCTCGTATAAATTATTATAAACAGATAGAAACTTATCAATGAAATCTAGTATATAACAAATTTTTGATCAACATTCTAAAACAAAATTATTTTATAGAGAGTTTCATTTTTTCTAACGTAAGTTTTATGTGGTGTGTGAATGTGTGTGTGTGTGTGTATGCATGGTTGATTAATCCGGAAGGAAAAGTGTCGTTTATTAATTTTTCTTTGGTACAATTTAGAACTAGACTATGATTAGCTGATAAATTATAAACGAATATTGATATTCCTAAGAAACGACATTATTTTTTGGTTCACCTGATAGGTATATAGATACTACGTGATATGATTCTGATTAAGCATACTATTTTCCTTTAACATGGGTTCTTTTGGGAATCGTAACACTCACAATCAGATATTATTTTTTTTACACATTATATTATAAAAAATTTATATTATAAAAATGTAATGTAATATAAAATTATATTACAAATGATTTTTAATTGCAGACGTTCCCAATCGATAGCAAAATAAAAATTATTTATATTACGTAAGTAATATAAATTAATAATTATAAATTAAATAACAGATAATTCAAAATGCATTATTTGTGGATTTCTGTTATTTTTGAACCGTTGAATTTCTTTTTACAAAGGACTGTATAATATAAATGCATCTCCCCTTTCTCCTCCTATATATATATATGTGTGTGTGTGTGGTGGTGTTTCATCCTCTTTGAAAGCATACTTCCTGGTAAGAAGAAAATTTCGAAAGAGAAAAACATGCAAGCAACGCAAACTCCATTGGTCTTTCTATTCTTTAAATTTAATCCGAGACATTTAATTTTTGTTTGTTCTTTCTCATATTACAATTTCGTTATTGTTCTCCTATTATTATACGAGGTGATCAAAAGTGAAAGTCCAAATCTCTTGGAATGGACCGTAACTCTTGACGAATGTTATAATTGTTTGAAATTGTTCTTGGATTCATGTCAAATAACTTAACTTCGATTATTATATTATACACATTTTTTATCTTTCTATTTAAGTTTATTATTTCAAATATAATTCGTTTAATATGTATTATATTTTTATCGATATTACAATAAACATTTCATTTAATAGAATACGTCAATTGAATGATTAAAAATAATCAAGCTTTCGTGTATTCAAATATTCAGATAAACGTATATCATTTACGCATTAGGAACAGACTGATTAATCGGATCAATTGATAAGAATCAGCATCGCATGATCGACTGAATCGAAAGTACATGAAAGTATAAGACAAAACAAAACAGAAAAAAAAGAAACAACAAAAAATAATCGCTTATCGCTAGTTTGTGAGTAATGATATCGACTACTGCGTTTTAAATATCCTTTCATTTACAATGCGAAACGAAATTAATCCTTTTCTCTTGCTGATTATAAGATAGATTAATATATATCTACAAGTTTTAACATATTTTATATATTAATGTATAATATAATTTATATATATACAGAGTCTTCTAAAAGTCGATTAACATAAATGAAATATATATATTTTTTACCAGGTATTTAAAATAGGAAAGATCGTGAACCCGTAGTTTTGAAAAAGAAACAAAATATATTTAAAAATATATTTTAATCGTATCAATCTTCCATAATACCAAGTTTTTATCATGAATGTCAATTGTCGTTGTAATGGTCATATATTTTAATTACGTCAACTGTATAAGTATGCAAATAATAATATTTACATTTTATTTCCAATATCTAGACAATATTTATATTAATTTTATTAATTAATATAATTGCCATTTGATAATATATTTACACAGGTTGTATCAGCAAATAACACCTGAAATGTGAGATACGATTTTATAAACATAATATTCATTTTGTTGTTTAGGTTTATCTATGACGTAAAACAAGTTTTGGGACATCCTGTATGTGACCTATATATGTATCACACCTCTATACATAAAAGTATATATATATATATATATAGGAAAGTGTTAAGGAGATAGGAAGGTATGAGTCACGTAATGAGCGCGTTAAAAGAGAGAAGGTACGTTTGTATCGTACAGGAACGGGTCGTCACGGTCCTGCGTCGCAGGTTTTGTTGGATTCGAAAGGGATACGATAAAAGAGAGAAAGAGAGAGATAGATAAAGAGAGAAGGAATGAGATCGTTCGATCGTTCGTTAAATTTAAAATCCAGTGAAAGTAGAACGCGGTCGCAGCGCTATTCTGTCATATTTTTTTTTATCCCTCCACCTTCCGCATTGTACGCAATTGGCCAGAAATCGGCAGCGCAAGTTTCGGAGAGTTAACTTTTCCAACTTCTCTAGTTATTATAGAAACGATGGTTGAGGTTAAAAGCCTTTGGTTTCACCGAGTTTCACCGTGTTCGGACTCTCAGGGCTTTTGGCCGGTCAGCCTTATCATTATGCAACGTTTCGGTAACGGATCAAAGTATTGAGTAATGGATTATCCATAGAGATCAAACGAATAAGATCCGATCAAATTTTTTCCCCGATTCGATCGATGTATTCTAAATACGAGAGTTAGTGAGTCGTTCGATTTAAACAAAATAAAAGCTTGTAAGATCAGAATGACAAACATTGGAATCGTTGACGAATACGTGCGTAAGTAATGGTACGTATACGTATTGTTAAAGATAAAAATACAATTTGGCATAAAGGATGATCGATGGGCTAAAATAAAATTATCGAGAATGAGACGTCGTTCGTCGTCGTTCGTCGTGGTTCTTTATAGTCATTGGTGAATTATAATTACGTCCTTTATTATTATTATTATTATTATTTGTTATATTTCTTTTATCGTATTTTCTTCGATCGTCTATAAATGTTAGTAGGAAATGTTGTTATCGTAAACGAAGTTGAGAAGGATTAACATATATATTCTTTGTTTTTATTTTAATATTATTTTCTTTTTCTTTTTTTATATTCTTACGTAGAATGACGAAGAGGTGTCGGGGCTTTGTTTTCTTTGATTAGTCATTTGAAGTAAAAGCATATAACGTATAGTGATATGTGTTTTATGTGTGTATGTATTATAATATATATACGGTTAATATCCTCGAATGTGTATCGATAAGAACAGACTGATATCTCGAGGGGAATCACTGATAGAGTCGTCTGCGTTCCACTTAAAAATAACCTCGGATTACGCTAGTGTAACATCGGAGGAACCGATGTGTCGTGATGTGTGTGCGCCTTATCCGCGGAAGCGGTTTCATTCATTCAATGAGAGAAGAATTCTCTCGTATTCGTCGTCCTCGTCGTCGCCGTCGTGGCACGTGCGAATAATGCGCGCGAATTCACACCCATATATATATGTATACATAAATAATATACATATACAGAGAGAAAGATAAACACTCATATTCGCGCAATAATGCCATTGTATATTCGCCGTAGACGATCTTGCAATTATGTTGAAATCTTTTTGATTTGATTATATGTCGAATTGTAGAATATTATTGAAAACTATTTTGATGTTGAATATATATTTGTACGAATAAATAATGGTTTGATTTGATTAAATTTAGAATAGGTTATTTTGTTTGTATGGTATTTAAAATATTTGTATTATTTCGTTCACACACACACACGCTCACAAATACACAATTTTCATCAATTTGTGTAATAATATTTTATAAATGTATATTTGCATCTGATCGTTTTCTCGTGTCATTTATTATATTTGTATATATATTGAATTGGTGGAAAAAATGTCGGATTATCCCATTGAATCGTGGCCAAATATCCGACATTTTTTTTCCACCAACCTTATTTTTTTGTAATATTAATTATATATACATTTTTATAAATAGAATTGTAATAATTTAGATATTTTTTGTTGAACGAAATGACCTTTTTATGGTAGGAATGAGAAGAAAAAAAATTAGAGGTTTTAATAAAAATATTAACGTATAAATTTATAACTTCCCCCTCCCCCCTTTTATATTTTTATTCCAACGAAATGATAAAAAAAAAAAACAGAAAGAAACGATAGGGAATAGTTTATTATTTTAATCAAACCCCGGGTACGTGACCTTTCGCAAAATGTCAGAAAATTTTTTTTTCTCTCAAAATTCAAACCCATCGTTCACACCATACTACTTCTTCTTCTTCTTTCTCATTCCTATTCATTCGAATTCGAAGAGGGAATCTACCAAAGTTGTATTTATTTCACGCTTCTTCCTTCCTCGAAAATGATGCTGCGTCAGCTGACACAGTTTTAAAACGACTCTGATGCAATTTGCGATAAAGTAAATTTGACATTTTATAAAACATATAGCGTACGAAAGAAAACATTCGATTATTTGTAACGAATGTTTGTAAAAAAAAAAATTTCAATAAAATAATAAACGAATAAATAAATAAATTTTATTTATTTAACGATACGACACGTATATAAATAACCTGAGGTATTAAAAATCAATATAATTTAACAGCGAACGAGCTCGTAAAAATTCCGATACAGAAAAAAAAAAAAAGAAGAGAATAAATAAATAAATAAATAAATTAATTAATAAATAACATATATGTTGCATATTATTAGCACAGTGAAGAGAAAAAAAAAAGAAAAACAAAGGTAAACGTTATCTTTTAACGATGTGTATAATATCGGATATATTTTTAAGGTCAATGTAACCAAGAGGGGATTCGCGTATTATCCAGTAAAAGAGAGTCTACGTTATTTTCTCCCATATATGACAGATGTTTTAATTCCGTGGTTATCGCTAACCAAAAGTACACTGCACCGTCGTTGTCGTTGTCGTTGTCGTTGTGTCGTGTCCGTTAAATTCGTGGAAACGATGAGTCGACACGAGAGACTACACTAATCTTCGGTCGAGACGGTTTAGTTATTTGTCGAACGATCTCGACACATCAACGACAACAAACAGGTGCGATATGTCGATGCAGTGTCAGCAATGTACTTCTTCAGACGAACGTACGATAAACGTCATTGGAATCATTCATTGTCCAGTCTCACGATGATAGGTTTACTACTATCTTTCTGTTTGATATTCCAAAGCTCAATGAACCTTTTTTACTTTCTTTTTCTTTTTTTTCAAGTGAAACCTTCTCTAAGTGCGTTAGACGATTTATGGTAGGGGGAAAATCTTATGGGTTCACGTAAACAGTTTACTAATGTCTGCCTATACACATATACACATCAACACATTGTATATACCCGATTGTATATGAGTGTGTGTGTGTGTTATTCGAAAATTTCATGATTTATACAAAAGAAGGTGTGTCAGTCTTTTTGTTTAAAAGCCCTTTTGAGTGTATAATCTGAAAAAATGTGAGAATGTGTGAAATATTAAAGAACCTTTTTCTTTGTATAAATCATAAAATTTTCAAATAACACACACACACATATAATCAGTTTGAAAATTCAAAATACAGTTTTAAGTTTTCACTTCTATCGATAATCATGTTTTCTTTTCTTACCTTACATTTATCGATTTGAATCATGATCATTATTTAACTATCGATTCGTCGATAAGTTCGAGGAAGAAAAAGAATTACTATCAATATGATTTATGATAAAATAATTTTAAACGCGTTAGTTTTCATCATTTCACCCTATCTGTTAATACAAATAATTTCTAGAACTTGTAATATTTATTCTACCAATATTTTACTATTGAACTTGGACACTTTCTATCTCTCGCAATCAAATTCTGTCTGGTTTAAAAAAACACAGATACAGGATATACAAAATGTAAACGTGTTTAACATGTACTGATCGTATCATCAAAATAATCATCTCGTTCGATTATGTTTTCAAAATATTTAACTTTTCGTTTAGTCGTTCTCAAATATAAACCCTTCCATATATAAATTTAAATAGTCTCTATCTCCATTTATGATACATATCTTTGAGAGAAATAATATATGCGCATAAAAATTTTCGATGCATCGTGTTTTTAACTTCAATTTATAATTGTATATATATATAAAACTATACTAATCGTTCAACGTTCGATTGGAGGAACGTTGATCGCACACGTGTTGTACGTTTATTGGTTGTTTGCTATCTCTTTCATTGATTTTTTTTTCCTTCTTCTTTCTTTGACGAGAAAAAGATTACCACCGTGAGGTTCTTTTAGTCTCTCATATAAAAAGAAAAAAAATATTAGGGTTCTAATTTATGTTAGATTTATTGTTGACACGTTGAAAGATTATAATCTATATATTTTTATTTATTTATATTTATTTATCATCGATATAAAAATATACCATAGCACAGATATTCGATAAATATTTTAATTTTATAAGCGAATAAGTTTGTCGTATCTTTTTTTTGATGAATAGTATTTAGATAATAAGTTATTTATTTATCTATTAAAAGGAAGATTCTCTTATAAAAAAAAGAAATAAAATTATGAATTAAAACATTTAATCGTCTGATATTTACCGTGTAATTCCTATCTATCTACGTCATTATAGAAATCGCAATTTTACTGGAACGATGTAACGCGCATCCGTTGATTATCTTTGGAACCGATTGAAGATGCACG